>CAUYON010105747.1:0-62610 GCA_963573935.1 Arctocebus calabarensis
ATCTTTGACAAGGCAATTAAAAACATTCAGTAGGGAAAAGATTCCCTATTTAACAAATGGTGCTGGGTGAACTGGCTGGCCACCTGTAGAAGACTAAAACTAAACCTACACCTCTTACCATTAATTAAGGTAGACTCTCACTGGATTAAAGATTTAAACTTAAGACATGAAACTATCAAAATATTAGAAGAAAGTGCAGGGAAAACTCTTGAAGGAATTGGCTTGGGTGAATATTTTATGAGGAGGACTCCCCAGGCAATTGAAGCTGTATCAAAAATACACTACTGGGACCTGATCAAACTAAAAACTTCTGTACAGCCAAGAGCACAGTAAGTATAGCAAGCAGACAGCCCTCAGAATGGAAGAAAATATTTGCAAGTTATGCCTCTGACAAAGGTTTAATAACCAGAATTCACAGAGAACTCAAATGTCTTAGCAAGAAAAGAACAAGTGATCCCATCTCAGGGTCGGCAAAGAACTTGAAGAGAAACTTCTCTAAAGAAGACAGGCGCATGGCCTACAGACACATGAAAAAATGCTCACCATCCTGAATCATCAGTGTAATGCAAACCAAAACTACTTTGAGATATCACCTAACTCCAATAAGATTAGCCCACATGACAAAAATCCCCAAACCAGAGATGTTGGCGTGGATGTAGAGAAAAGGGAACACTTCTACATTGCTGGTGGGAATGCACACTAATATAATTCTTTTGGAGGATGTTTGGAGAGTACTTAGAGATCTAAAAATAGACCTGCCATTCGATCCTATAATTCCTTTACTAGGTATATACCCAGAACCAAAAATCACATTATAACAAAGACATCTGTACCAGAATGTTTATTGCAGCCCAATTCATAATTGCTAAGTCGTAGAAGAAGCCCAAGTGCCCATCAACCCACGAATGGATTAATAAATTGTGGTACATGTATACCATGGAATATTATTCAGCCTTAAAGAAAGATGGAGACTTTACCTCTTTCATGTTCACATGGATGGAGCTGGAAAATATTCATCTTAGCAAAGTATCTCAAGAATGGAAGAAAAAGTATCCAATGTACTCAGCCCTACTATGAAGCTAATTTAAAGGTTTTATATGAAGTCTATAACTATAGCACAAGAATATGGGAAGGGAGGGGGAGGGGAGGTTGGGTGGAGGGAGAATAATTGATGGGGCCATACCTAAGATGCATCTTAGAAGGGTACAGGTGAAACTTACTAAATGCAGAATATAAATGTCTTTATACAATAACTAAGAAAATGCCATGAAGGGTATGCTAAACAGTTTGATGAAAACATTTCAGATTGTATATGAAACCAGCACATTGTACCCCTTGATTGCACTAATGTACCCAGCTATGATTTAATAAAAAAAAATAAAGAAAAAAGAACAATTGGATCACATTCTTCTCAGGCGATTATTAAAAGACCTGTGCTCTCAGTGATGCTATTGCCTTATAGCATGATTTTTTTTTTTTAAGTAATGATGGTTACTTTCAACAAGATGATCTTCCATTACCATGGCAATGTGACATACTCCGATTTTTCTTCAAATCATTACAACTGTTTCTCCTTCTACAATGACAATGTGAAGAATTGGGGGCTGAAAAATAAAAGGATTTACAGAGAGAATGAAGAGATTGAACGAGAGTTACTAGACTTGTTGTCCAGGAGTAAGGGTGGAATGGAGCCTAGATAGCAGGGTGTGCTGAGAGGGTTGGCATTCTAACAGGGTACCCAGGGGATAACTGCCTTTATTAGGTAAGCTCACTTCCTTGATTTTCTTGGTTTTCAGAAAAACAAGCAGTCAAAATTATAAAAATTTGGGAAGGATAACAATGAACATTCAGAGAAAAAGAATAAGTTAATAGAAAATTACATATGGTGGCCTAAAATAAAATATTCAACAGCAAGTATAAAGTCAAGGGCATCTAAAAACAAAAAGGAAATTCCCCAAGAACAAAAAGACAAATGACAGAGAAAAGGTAAGAAAATGAAAGTAAATTCAGTATCTAATTAAGAGTTCAGTTCTAGAGAGAATAGATGAAATAGACAATGGGAAATTATCAGAGAAATAATATTTTAAAAATGCTTCTATACTGAAGAAGCCCATGAATCTCCAGAATAATGAGTGTAAGTACAATTAAGAAAGGGAGTGAGAGCATCCTGAACTTTCAGAATGGCAGGGATGAAGACAAGAACCTATAAACATTTAGACAGAAAAGAAACCACAGAGTTGGATAGCAGAATGGCATCTGACTTCTCAGCTGCAATGCTGGCCGTGAGAAGACAGCAGAATAGTTCTTTCTAAACTCTAGGGGGAAATGAATTCTAACTCAGAGTTCCATAACAAGCCAAACTATGAGCCACTTGTGAGAGTCAGCTAACGACACTTGCAGATGTGCAAGGTCTCAACATTTATTTTCTGTGCACCTCTTCTCAGGAAGCTATTAGTAAAGAATGTGCTCTAGTAAAATGAGGGAATAAACCAAAGAAAAAGACATGGAATCCATACTATGGAACAGAAGATCCAACCCAGGATAAAAAAAGAACAGAATTTCCAGAAAGATGGTAAAAAGGAAGTTCCCAAAGGCAAACTATATGGCAGTCTGGGGAACAGGATAGAAGGTTCCCACTAGAATGTTTAAGGGGGGTTGGGCATGGTGTCTTGTGTCTGTAATCCCTGCACTCTGGGAGGCAGAGGTGGGTGAATTGCTTGAGCTTAGAAGTTCAAGACCAGCATGAGCAAAAGTGACACCCCATCTCTAAAAATAGCTGGGTGTTGTGGCAGGCTTCTGTAGTCTCATCTACCCAGGAGCTGAGGCAAGACAACTGCTTAAGCCCAGAGTTTGAGGTTGCTTTGAGCTATGATGCCATGGCACTCTACCAAGGATGACAGAGTAAGACTCTATCTCAAGAAAAAAACACAAATATATAAAAAAAATAATAAAAAAAATGTTTAAGGGGGAAAGGGAAGGTGGAAAGGAAATTTGGGGTATTCTCATTGGGGATGAACCTATGGTCTACTGGAGATTTAAAGATAAGAGTATATTATAGGCTGAATTGATTTTTCCCCCAAATTCTTATGTTGAAGCACCAATTCCCAGTAACTCAGAATGTAACCACGTTTGTACAAAGGGCCTTTAAAGAGGTGACTAAGTTAAATGAGACCCTCTTAAGGTGGGTCCTCATCCAATCTGACTGGCATCAGAATAGGAAACAGAAATGTGGACACAGAGAGATGCCAGGAATGTGCTCACAGTAAGAAGGGACCATGTGAACACTCAGTGAAAAGGCAGTCCTCTGGGAGCCCAGGAGTGACTTTGTTACGTGGCCCTCACAGACTAACACAGAAAGTGAGGGGTACAAAGAAAACTATACCAATGAGGAATGGGATCATTAACTCCAGAAAAAAACCCAAAAAGTTGTTCAAAAAATGAGACTCAATTATCCTACAGTAGATGACTCAGCAGTGAATATTATTTATATGGTTGTAATAATGTAAATATTGAACATTGATTTAATTACACTGAAGGTGGGAAGGAAGGTGTGTGTGTGTGTGTGTGTGTGCCTGTATGTGAGTTAGCACACTCACATGAGGACCCTTACAAGTGCCTACGTGTGTTAAAAGGACTAAAGTCTTCTCTTTCATAGTAGGAAGTCAATAGATAATGTTTAAAACTGAAATTTTTTAAATGATAAACATATTATTTTAAAACATAGGGTTAAATTCCAGAGGAAAACTTTGAAATGATTAAAGTGTTTACTTCTGAATAAGGGGGGGAGGGCAGGGGAAAGAAGTAGACAGGGGAACTTTTGCTTTTTTATCATTATCTCCTTGATATCACTTTGATATAAATTGAGTTTTAATTTATAAAAAGAGGGGTAAAAACCCCAGGCATATGCCCCAGGTCTGAAAAGGGGTTCCGTTGGGCAAATGAGTGCCACTTCCGATTTGATAAGAATGGAACACCTTTACAGCAGGGAAACTATCAGTTGGGTCGAACCCGGAGCCCACTGGCAAAAAAACACAAGCATGGGGATTTAAACATTCTATTTCCTATGGAAAACCTGATATGTCTGAACGGAAACTTGATAATGTGCTACACTGGGGTTGAGGTTTTGGTCATAACGTCACAGAATAGCAAGAGAAGCGGTGGCTGCCTGCCCACCGGCTCAAACCTTGAAATGAGCAAGGAACCTCACCAGTCTTAAAGATTTTCTAAGTAACATCTAATTACGTGTTTGTAAATGTTGATTTGATGTGTAGCAAAACACATCTGTGACTAATGTTGCTTGTTTATGTAATCTTTTGCAATAGTTTGGCTTGGCAGGACAGTCTTCTACTACACGTAATTTAAATTTGATGTAATTTAAACATAACAGGAGACTTAAAATATTCTATTATAAATTAGATACCATAATGAGTAGTTAAGAGAAATTGTGTTAGATAGTAATAGTGTGGTTCTAGAGAAATAAGAGGTCACACGCAAATGACACTTTCATTAAATGGTTCAAATTGTTTATCTAATTTATATAGCTTAAACCTAGCCTTTCAAAGATACCATTATTTCCATTCACTGTGAAACCTGGATCAATCTCCTCTGAAGAACCTCTAACTGCTCCCCTATTCATCATCCAGTTTCAGCAGTAAGTAGTTTGGAGCAGTCAGCGTCCTTTTTCCCAATGGCAGTTAGAGCTTCTGCTCAGAGGGTTCCACCAACTAGGGAACCCCTCATTCTTTAGGCCTGGTGAGCTTAGCACACATCCTCTGGGCTCTAACAGGGTTATGAACAAAGAAGTCAGTTTTTGTGGTGGTTAGCATGCAGAGATTTGGTAAAACAGCAGACTTCTTATTCCTGGCAATAATTGCACTGGTGTCAGCAAAGGTGAGAAAATTTTGCTTGTTTGCTGCTCCTCCAGACTTCAGCTCAGAAAGGGTATGAGCTCATTAACACTACCCTTTCTCCACCTGACATTAAAACTTCCAGCATTGGTTAATACTTCCTATGGAAGTATCATTGATTAAGGATCCCATGGGTTAGCCCGAGACAAACAGGTGATGAAATGTGTAACATCAGTATTATTACTGCCATGATCAACCACTTCCATATTGTTTGGAATAGAGGAAGTAATTTGCCTGAAAGAGTGCAATCTGTCACAAAAATTGGAATTCTAAACATTTTCAACAGTATGGCTAACCTCTTCCTTCCTTTCTTCTGTGAAAAACCCTCACTGATTTCACTGGTGTAATTTTGTTAATTATTCTGTTACCTAGCCAGAAGGAGAGCTACTCAATGAAGGCAATGGACGAGACAGACAACTGTGGATTTCTCCCTTACCCTGTACAAGAATATCTTAAACAGGAAAAGGGGGAGATGTAGGAGACAGAGCACCAGGCTGTGGAAGTGGTCATAGGTTCTTGAGGGAGGCACTGGGAGCAGGACAATCCCCTAGCCAGCATGGAGATGTTTTTGCAGACTGGAGACAAGCCCTCAAGCAACTGCATGCGTCAATGAGATAGGGTCAGTCACTTGTTAGCAAGCAGGTATTGTACTTTGGACATTTGTGGTGCAACAGAGTGAGAGTCAAGCCCGTGGGGAAAGGGCACATAGTGATCATTAAGCACATAGCTTCTGTACATAGGCCCCCACACCTATTGTATAATGCTTCAATAAAAGGCCACAACAGAGGTTACTTGGGGCTCTCCCTACAATATGGGAAGCTCACCTCTTGCAAGCATGTACTTCTAATCTGTGTTCTGGCTTTTTTTATTCATGTGGTGACGGGGTGCCACAGTGGGCACCAACTACCCAGTACAATGTAAATGTATGTAAATAGTTCTTGGGGAATAATTGTTTAGGGAATATTGATAAGAAAAAAAGTCTGTACATGTTCAGTAGAGATGCAATTTTTTCCAAATATTTTTGACCCTTAGTTTGTTGAATACATGGATACAGAGCTCATGAATGCAAGTGGCTGGCTGTGTATTTCCTGAATAAAGGAAAGAATAAACAGTTTGTATCCTCAGCTAGTCTTCCCAGGGGAAGACACAGACTCCTTTCCCACACAGGGTTGAGAATGTACATTTCCTAATAAAGTTATTTGCTATCTTTATCCCAAAGTGTTCCATCCACTGAGTCCTCAGTTTTCCCATCTGTAAAAGGAGTCCTTTTTCCCTCCCAGCACCATGGTACAAAACAGCAGGCCGTCTCCATTCTCTCTCTCCACAGTCCCCTCCCTCTTCCCTGGGCCCTACCCCGCAGGAGAAACAAGGCTGACATCCCTCAAAGCCTCCACCATACATTTCTGAATATCCACGACCTCGCTGGGATAGAGCTCCACCTCCAGGCGCCCATCGGCCTGGTTCTTGTCCAGCCAGCGGTTGGCAGGGAAAGTATACTGCTTGCCCTGGCGGGGCACTCGGATCTGGACGCTGCCCAGAAACCAGCTCGCGTGCATGCCCGTGCTGTCGTGTCCAATCACCAGGCGGTTGATCTGGAGGAAACCCGAGAGAGGGTGAACAAGGAGCAGGCTGGGTAGAAATCTCCCTGCCCCCATCCCTCCCTCCCTAAACCCCAGCATAAATGACTCTCCAGACTCTTGGGATCCCCAGTTCCCCAAGCAAGTCTGGGTCCCAGTCCTCTCCCTGCCATCAGCCAGCTGGGGGCCTACGGAGTCACTTTTCCTTCCTGGAGCCTCCTGTCCCTCCTCCTAAGTCCAGGGCACACCTCCCCTCCTGGGGCCATGGTGAGAAGCAAGCAAGGAGCAGGTGTGAACTGCTTGCTTCTCACCATGGGACTGCACAACTAGTCCCTAATCGTGTTAAACTGTGGCTGCATGAGAAAGCAAATGTCAAATATGTTTGCCATCACCTTTTGATAACTGTGTCATCCATTTGGTTTGGTTTGGTTTTAAACAATTATTATTACACATTTTTCTGTATTTCGTCTTTGACATATCCATCCTGTAGGTGACAAGATATGCAGACAATCTCTCAGGGCTCTGTGGTTCTGTGTCCAGTTCCTCCTCTCACTCTTGGACCTGAGGAACATTTTTCCCTTTCCAAGAACACTTCATAGTTGCTTTGCTATTTTACATTTTAACATCTTTGCCCATTGGCAACATAGATGAGAGTGTAGATGGTCATGTTACCTTCTTTGTCTGTACTGGCCTTTTCAGTATTTGCCCTGCTCTTACGATTTTTTGAAATGCTATACTCAGGGTAATTCTTACATCACATGGAATTATCAAATGACCTTTGATATACCTTCTAGTTCTGAGATTCTCTCTGTGATGGTTTGAAGAGGTGACACTAGCTTTGCATCTGGTGCCAAAAGGCCAGATTTAGAAATCTAAATGTGAGCCCTGCTCTTGCTCTTCCCACTACTGAGTGCCTCTTTGCAGCTGATAATGGCACTTCTGTCACAGCTGAGTGCATGTAGCTGGGTCCCCTGGAATGGTCAAAAGAAAATCATCTATGCTGACAAAGCCTGAAAGCCCTTTGGGTGCATGCCAAGGAATAGGGGAGAATTTTGTTGTCTTTCTGTGCTGACAGGACTGTGAACATCCCAAGGAGGGATCAGCTGAAAGCTTGAAGATAGGGGCAGATGTCTTCTACCTGCTAAGATGGAAGCTCCCTAGGCCCTGTCTCCCTAGCTTCCTAGGCCCTGTCTCAGCTCTACAACACCTTGCACTTGACATAGAGTAACGGTTCAGTAGCATTTACTAAACACTTACTATGAGCACATGGGTGTTATTCACATAGTTAAAAATAGTAATAGCCCCCTTAGGATCTCCTGTTGTTGTGAATGAGAAATGGAGGAAAACAGAGGTTATATAACTTATGTTTGGTGGGTAGGTAGAAATGCTGGGCACTAGGGCAGGTGGTTGGCAGCCAGAGCCCATGCCCCCAGCCTCCTGGTCACACTGGCCCAATGCTGCTCGTTGAGGGGTTTCTTTCAGAAACACAAGGAGGGGTCCAGATGCCCTCCCACCATCACCCTGCTCTTTGCAGATGTCTTGATTATCTGTTGGTTGCTGCCAAAAATCTTTCAGTAGAGGAAACAGTATTTTCACTCTGCAGTTATTAATTCAGCTTAAAATGAAAATACATCTTGATCAAGGAAAACCTTAACTTAAGTTCATCAACCTCAAGGTATAAATGACTGACATGAGATTTTTCACATAAGTGAATTTTGATGAAAGAAGAGATTTCAGGGCCCAAAGTAGGGAGGCTGCAGACAGCAGGTTTGTTATCATCTCATTTTTCACCAAGCCACACCCTGAAAGGGGCAGGGATAATGCAAATCCCAGCTCAAACATTTCCAGGCATCCCCAGTGCTCAAGTTCTGGATTTAGATTTGTGTCTCTCAAGGGGAAGTCAAGAAAAATTCTCACCTTGACCAAACTTTCAAGTTCCTGAGACCTTTCTCAACTTAAAGCTTCAACCTTGGCCTAGAAAGAGCTGAACAAAACACTATCATGGTTCATAACAGCTCAAGACCACATTCCTAGATTGACCCTAATCCCCCTTAAAGTGCCTGCCCGATAAAACTCAAGACTGTAAAAAGGATTTACTGTTGTTTCCAGCCAACACCCAAGGGTAGATTTGTCTCCCAAACTCTGGGAGACAAACGCCAATAGGTAGCAGATAGCAAACCTCGGTGGGTTTCACACAGACCAACCGCCCCTCACCACTCTCTGTGGCTTTTCACACCCCTGATTCTACTGAGCCCCTGTGCACGTTCCTCCCATTCAGTCATCCTCCCTTTAAAGTGTCTGTGCACAAGTCAAAGTTGAGCTCAGTCCATGGCAGACTTCACTCTTGCAGAGGAATATTACTGATTGAAGCCACTGGGAGCCCTGATAGACGGAGGCTGTCAGGTCTCATCTTCTCAGGCAAAACTCTCTCAGGTGTGTCCCACATGTGTGCCCAGAAACAATCCTAGGCATAATTCTGACACACACTCGAGTTTGGAAGTGAGAAATATTTTCAACCACTTTTTAGTTCTCACTTCTCCTCTTTTCCTGCCAGTGGGCATTTTTCTCCTTCAAAAAGGTCTCACCTCTGTCTATATAAGTGCGTGTCTGTGTGTGTATGTGCACACATGTGTGTGGATGTATGCAGGGGAATCAGTGGGGTGGCATCACAGGATCTCAGGAAAAAGACTTACAGTCCCAATGTTCAGGGTCTCGAGGGTGAACTCGTCCACCCGACCACGTTCAAAATAGTCTTTGAGGTTGTTGTCAGAGACAAGAAGAACTTGCTTGATGGTGTCGGATTTGTTTCCATAGAGCTTGATGTAGACTCTAGAATCCGTACTGGCTCCAGAGACATCCCCGGTCTTCAAACTGATGTGATAGCGAAAGTCTGAGCAGCCCAAGGCAGAGGGAAGAAGGGAAGGGTTAGTGCAGGGAGGCGACCTGCAGCCTGGGACAGGGGTCAGGGGCTCTCTCATCTCTGCATCTACAATGTCAAATTCTCATAGATGCCCCACCTGCTGCCAAAGGTGTGAATAGGCTGAGAACGGAAGGTGCCATAACAGGCAAGAAGGTCAACATTTAAGATACTGAAAGGATCTTCAGCAATTACCTATCCAGCTACAAGGAACCTGAGGCCAAGGGAGCAGCAGCCTCTCTAGACAGTGTTTGGCACATCACACACAATATTAGAGCTAAGTGTTCTGACACCAGCCATGAAATCTGAGCCTTGGAAGGCCATGCATTTGGTGTAAGATAGCAACAGTTAATGAGTCACCAGCCAGAGTGAGATCCTAATGTGGACCTAAGGCTCCTGCTTGTCTCTGGGCTACCACATAGGTGTCAGTGCATTTTATCAGCCAAGAAGGTCTGTGTCATCTGTGTGCAAGAGTAAGAACACCCGAGGAGAAGGCGAGTCCTGGGATAACATAAGCCAAGACCCAAAATCCTCCAGCTTGTTGAGGGAGGGTATTTGGGGGAAAGGAGAGGAAACATCCAGAGGAGAGTGATGCTCATTCCCAGGCCTGCCACTCACTGATGCCTTAGGGTCTTCCCACTGGGAAGAAAGCTTTGGAGAGCACTGAGCACACCTTGCCTGGGGATTAACCATGCAGCCTGGCCAGGCCCTGGCAAAGACCAGACCAGTGGGTCTAGTCCAAATCAGCTCCATTAAGGATATCCAAGAGCACTCGAGGAAATGGTGTCTGTTCTTCTTGCTAAAAGATGTAGCAGGAACTGAGACCTCTTACTTACACCATTTTCTTCTTAAATCCTTTCAAAGGCTGTGACCTGGGAAGCAGGAGTCAAAAGGCCCTGTCCTTACAGCATGGCAGGAGCTCGCTGGGGTGGCCAGAGAGGCAAAGTAAGACAGAGATGCCCTGGGTACCAGTCCCAGCTCCACACTGACTACAGAGCTTCACCACACACATAGGTCATCTCACCTCCTGAGGTCCCTCCCAGTTCTTAAATTCTTATTCTGAGTCCAGAGACTGGACACTCTGGTTCCAGCTCTGCAATCCAACCCTAGGAAAGGTCAGATGTAAACATCTTCAGCTTCTCAGTTTCTCCATCTGATAAATGGACATCATCTCTGTCCATATTCTGGGGTTATTGCAGAGTTCAAAGGAGATGATAAATGATAAACATGAGGTGTTGGTATTGTTAACCATTCTTGAGGTAAGTTCTTTTAAATTTTGCCTAAAGCTTATGGCCAAACAAGGTACCTGAAGAAATATCACCACAATGGGCTGACGCCCTGACAATACACAGCATTTTTTTAAAATACTCATTTTACAGTCCCTTCAAAATATGTTTTTCCTCTCAAGTCCTGAATTATAGGTCCCCCCAAAGCCAGTGTTACTTTTCTTGTGATTCTGTTGACCCATATGCATCCAGGGACTGAGACCCAAGGCCACTAAGAGACTGTGTTCAGCACAGACCAAAAGTTTCCAGAGCCTCCTCAGAGGCTCCCCTCTCTCCCTGCCCTACTCCCCCATGTGAAACATGAACAGCACATGCTTTCTCAAAGGGCTTGCTTCTGTCTAGCTCAGGGGAGGTACCTGATCACCACAGGCACTCCCAGCACCCGATCAGTGGGACAACTCACTCTTTAGCGTCGCGTTGCTATCACTGGGTAGCAACTCTCGAACCAGCTGCCCATCATCCTTGTCCTTGTCCAACCACCTGCTGGGCAATGGGGGAGGTTAGCTCTCTGCATGGGGCAAGTGGACAGCCAAAGAGAGGCCCAGGGCTTTGAAGTCTACAAAGGAAAATGATTCCATGGGAGCCCCTAACAACGCATCCCATCCCAGACTAGGAAGGAGGACTTTCCTGGAGGTGATATTTGGCTGAAATTAGAAGGATGCAGGAGTTAGCCAGGAGAAGAAGGAGGAGCATTCCAGAGGAGCAACAGACCTGGCTTGGAAGAGAGCCTCAGGAGTTGGCAGAAATCCACATGGATGGAGTGGGGGGAGTAAAGGGTACACAGCTGGTGCAGGAGGCTGGAGAGGGGATAGGCCACATGATGTAAGCCTTGGCAGTCATAGCCAAAAGTTTCTCCTAAAAGCTATTGCCAGCATAAAAACAGGCTCTGATTTCTTTGTGAGCCTTCTTTCCATGTGGCACTGTGCTGTGAGGGCTCTGGGGTGACAAGAAGGCAGAGAGATATACTAGGTTAAGTAAGACACATCCCAGACAGTTGAGAACCTGCTGCCCCCTTAAGAAGATGCGATAGACTCATTGAGGCACTGAGGACCAAGGCAGGATGGGTGTTGGCCCAGATTAATTCTGCAAGAGTGGAGAAATGAGAAGGGATGGCAGGGGAAGTGGCTTTGGTCTGAGTCCCCAAGGATGAACGAGATTTGCCTTCAAAACTAAGCAGGGTGGCTGGGCATGGTGGCTCACACCTGTAAACCTAGCATTCTGTGGAACTGAGGTGGGAGGATCCACAGGAGTTTGAGACAAGCCTGAGCGAAAGTAAGACTCTGTCTCTACTAAAAATTAAAAAAAAACTAGCCAGGTGTCCTGGTGGGCACCTGTTAGTCCTAGCTACTTGGGAGGCTGAGGCAGGATGATCACTTCAACCCAGGAATTTGAGGTTGCTGTAAGCTAGTATAAGGCCATGGCACTAGCCTGGGCAATGGAGAGAGACTCTGTCTCAGGAAGAAGAAGGAGAAAGAGGGAGAGGAGGAAAAAAAGGAGGAGGGGAAGAAGGAGGAGGAGGAGGAGGAGGAGAAAGGAGGAAGGAAGAAGGAAGAAGAAGCAGTAGTTGGGAGCTGGGTCTATGCCCTGTGGTCTGGGGTGGGGCAGCTGTGACTCCTTAATATGTTGGAATGAGCCACCATCACAGGTCTGGGCCATCCACAGGTAGGCAGTGGGTCATTCACCCAAAAAATACCTTTCCCTCTGACCCAGCCTGGGAAATAAAACAACTGTGCAAGCAGGATCTGCTTAGCCCAGCACTGGAGATGGTTTGTGATGGGGCCAGTGGTAGCAGAACAGAAACCATCAGTGGCCTCTAGGGTATTGGGGAAACCGAGGCATTGCCTCTTGGCCAAAGCATCTCATTTATCTATGTGTTGGCACTTGCTTTGCAGCCCACCGGTATTACATGCCTTCTGAGAGAGGGGCTAGGCGCTGGCCACAGAGCCCATAAAGGAAGCCAGGGCACCACTTAGTTTTCTCTATAAATAGACCACCCTCTCCCCAGGGCCAATGGGTCTCTTCAACCCTTCTCCCTCATTGTCCTTCCCCAAACATACAATCCTACATTCCCATGAGGACTTGCTGTCAGCCAGCACTTAGCTAACACTAAAATGTTAGTGAGAGCAAAGCGGTTACACTTCCCACAGGCTTTAGTGCTATGAATCTAGAACAGCAGAAATATGCTTGAGACTCTAAGACATGGAGATACAGTGGTGGAATTCTAGGCATTGATGACAGGGGAACTTGGGAACAGGGGTCTGCTGGACTGGAGTCCCTCAAGTCAACCCATGAGGAGGCCATCCTTCTGTCCGTTCTACAGAGGTCCCTCTGGCAACCCCTCAGGCATGGGGACAGGAGGCTATGAAGTTGTGGTGGAGCCCTGGCCATGCTCCCACTGCAAGGGGAGCTGGAATATCCCATCTGCGCTCCCTTCCCTCTCTCCCTGACTCCCCAGCCCCTGCCCAAAAGCACAAGGAAACCATGACTTGTCATTTTGTTTCCACCTAAATACTTGCTGGGGTATTAATAGCTATTTCCAAATATAGCCGTTTTCTTTCAGTTTCAAACACTCCAGCCCAGTTTCAGAGTGAGATGATGCTAAAAGGATAAGTCAGTCTGCTGGTGGTTTTATTACACTTCCCTGGGCTCTCAGGAGTGTGCTGTATGTGTGTGCATGTGCACACACACACACACACACATACCTGCAAGAGCTAAAATGCTTGGCAGGCCTGATCCCAGGAGAAGAGAAATTCTGGTAAATAGGCCTGGCTTGTCCTCTTCTCCAAGAGGGTTAAAATAGCAGCTCAAGTGAAGAAGTAGTGTGCAAACACAGGCTCTAGCTCCAGCTTCTTCACTTCAGTTCAGTCCTCCTGGGTCCTGGTTTGGCAAAGGCCATCTCTGCATGCCTCAGCAAGATATAAGAACTCATTTTCTTAAACATGCATGCCTTCTTAAGTGTTTTGCAGCAAGAAGGGCTCTGGGGTGTCTGGGCACCTCAGGTCCTATTCTGCCCTGCCACCAGCATCACCAGCATACTCACTGTCACTACACGGCAAGTGCTAGTCAGGAGGCCAGAGAAGTTAAGAGATTGGGTCAAAGTCACACCACAGGTAGGAAGTAGCCTCCTGGTTCTAAGCTCCCCTAAGAAACCCCACATGTGACGGAGCAGTGTGCACAGGTCAACTTCTTCCTTATCACCTTTGCAGGTTCCCTCTCCTAATCCTGACCTGCACAAGAGCTAAGTCCTCGCCATTCCCTTATCCACACTTTCCCTAAAGATGCCAAGAATTTCCCTGGCTTTAAATTCTATCTCTATGCCCTTGTTCTCTGCATTTATTTCTCAAGGTCTGATTCTGCATCTCAAACCTAACATGTCCCAACTAGACCTTCAGAATCCACCCTCATTCTCCCCCTCAACTCTTCCTTACCTCCCATCTCAACCTTCAACCCATCCACCAAAGGCAGAAACCTGGGATCTTCAATTCTGGCCTCTCTCTACTATCATCAAGTGTTACTGGCAACTGGCATCTCCAAGATGGTCCCTGGTATAGTCTCCTCTTACCCCCGTTACTACCACTACCAAGGGCCAGGCTGTCATTTTGTGAAGTAAATTCGGTCTCTCCCATTCATATGCTGAAGTCCTAACACCCAGTACCTCAGAATGTGACTTCATTTAGAAATAGGGTCTTAACTTGTTAAAATGAGGTCATTAGGGTGGGCCTTAACCCATTGTGACTGAAATTGGGACACAGACATGCATGGAGGGAAGATGATGTGAAGAGATACAGACAGAAAGTGGCCAATTACAAGCCAAAGCTCAACAGCGGCTGCCAGAAGCTCAGGAAGAGGCTAGAACAGACCCTGCTCAGAGCCTTGCCAGCACTTTGATTTTGGACATCTGGCCTCCAGAACTGGGAACAATCAATTTCTGCTTATTCCCAGTCTGTGGTACTTTGTTACGGTGGCCCTAGCACACCAGCACATACCATTGGGACTCCATCTTCCTCAGGCCCCCTTCTTCCTTCCTGCACCCTATCCTCCTGGAGAGCCAGAGAGATACCCCTAACTTGCAGGAGGCCCACTCAGCCCTGTCTGACAGTGGCCTCTGTGCACCTGTTTCATCTTCCTGGATTTTAGAACACCAGAACCCTTTCCTTGGTGCTCTCTCCTCATCCCATGGGAAGCCAGCCTGACTGGCCTGACAGTCCCTTCCCAGATAGGCCTCCTTGTCTCCAGCCTGCCTTGTCTTGGTATGGCCACTCTAATCCTCCCTGCCATTCCCCCATGGTGCTCATGATGGCTTCCTCTGTTTATTCACTTACTTATTGTCTATTCCCCCCCCCCTTGGACTGTACACTCCAGGAGGATGGGGAGCAAGTATGTAGGAAGTGCTTAATTAACATCTTTTGAGCAAATAGGAATAAAACCATGCAGGCTCTTCCATCCACCACCTAGCCAGTCAGCCTCCAACCCAGGAGAGGGTGAACAAGCCAGTGAGGACCTAAAGGGAAGCTGTACCCTCCCCCACAGCTGCTCCCACAGCTTGAAAAAATGGGTGCTCAGGCTCAGCCTCTTTCCACCCCTTCCTTCTTGCTCCTTCCCTACGTACCAGATGCCCCTTGCCAGCCTCTGCATGAGCCAGTCCCCCCACCATAGATAGCCTTATGACACTTCCCCAGAGATGGCCCACCCCACCTCTCCTTTCCAGCCATCAGTTCTCTGACCTCCCTCTTCCTGGAAAGCCTGCTTCCCCTCACCGACCCTCATTCTGAGCCCCTCTGTCTTAGTGCTACTCATCTGTAATGATCTGCATTAATTCCTACCTTCCTGATGTCATCCCTTGTAATACTAACAGTGGCTGTACTTAGAAGACTGTAGAGCCCTTTGTCATTGACAAAACAGTTTTACAATCATTATCTGGTAGGATCCTCCCAGTGGCTCTCCATTACTAGGAAACTGTTGCACCTGGGCCTATGGGGTGGTAAGCAATTCAACTGCAGCACACGCACCTGTGTGGACAGGTGCGTGCATGCGTGTGTGTGTGTGTGTGTGCATGGCTAAAGCAAGAGAAATGTATTCCCAGGTGGTCATGCAGCTCAGCTTCATTTGCTCAAAGGAGGGCTGTCATCAGTGTAGCCATCCTCTAGAAGCTCTGGGTTAGCCCTAATGAAGTGGAAATGCAGAGACTCATTTGTAGGTGCAGAACTCAGCCCTGGAACCAGGATTTGTAGGGCCAGTTGGGTCCAAGGCCCCCAGTCAATCATGCTGTGTGCACCTCCCAGATGTGGATGCATGTAAACTTGGGAGCCCATTTTGATGACATGGAAAACACTGAAATTTCTCTCCATTTTAAAATGTCTCTATCAGGGACTTTTAGAAGCCCAAGCTGGCGATATAAGAAATCCAAATGCTTAAGAAGAAAGAAAAAATAAAGAAGCCATATCTTACTAGTAAGTTGGGGAAAAGAAAATGCAAACAAAATGATGTATCTTGAAAAGTTGTTATCAAGGAAGAGATATGCTTAGAAGGCTATTCTATTTTTTAAAACAATTTTTTGAACTCAGCACTGGGTATTCGGATGTGTGAAGCTCAGGTCTGGGCACCATCACTAAGACCACCTCTTTCTTGGACCAGCTTACCAGTCCCGGTAGTAGGGGTGGTTCTTCCCAACATGCAGGGACCATGACCTGAACTGGAGGGAACACAAGAAGGCAGGACTCAGGTACCTGAGACACGGGAACTCCACGTTGTCGCTCTCGGGCTGCCCCTCCTCCCTCACCAGCACTCGGTCCAGGTACCAGCCGCTGCCTGAGCCTTTGCCGTCATGCCGGATCCTTACCCTCCTCACCTTCCTCATGGTGACCGACTCGATGGTGAACTCATCAGCCTTCAAGGGAGAGAGACCACAAGGCCAGCTGCATGATGGCCACCCTGGGACCCAAATACTAAAGGAAGACAAAGACCCAGAAATCAGAAAAGCCAGAGCTGATGGCTGGGTCACTAGTCTTTCACACTCAGGACAGGGCTAATAATAAAGGACAGGTTGCCTCTCGCCCCCCAATTTCTCCATGGAAATATCACTCAATGCCAAGTTCCCAACAACTGAGGCTGTATTTTTTGGTTAAACAATGGTCATTCCCTATGATCTCCTTTTAAAAGGCAGCTTCCCCTGGAAGAACAGATGTGTTAAGCCATCATCAGTCACTAATCGTTTATCATGAATTAATTCCTTGGTGAATCTCTGCTGCTCCTTGCTATAGAATGATACTGACCCCTTCCTAAGGAAGGGAATGATTAGAATTGATTAGGGAAAACAGGTGGGCTTGTTAACTTCACAGTTGTGCCAGCCACTGAGGCAGCAAAGGGGACTGGACAGTCTCCACATCTGCGTGAGCTCACCTGGGAGCCTTTGGGGACAGGAACATGAAGGTGGGATTGATGGACAAAAGCACCAGGTGATGTAGGAGGAAAGAGTAGGAAAGGGTGGAGAGAAAGGTGGGTGGGTGGGAAGGAGAGAGGAAATTTTAAAAGCTATGTGAAGTAAAGGCAGCTCCATCTCATCTCCCCAAATGAACCTCAGTCCACCCACAACATCCTGCTCAGAGTATTTTTGCCACCACAAGCCTTCATTTGCCCATGATCCAAAGAATCAGGCCAGCTGGATAGCCCTGAAGAAATGCCATCCCATGAATTCTAGGGCTTTCCCTGTCCTCACCACGAAAGAGACAGAAGAGCAAGGAGACACAGCAGCAGTCTGCAAACCCCCTTCATCCGATGAGCTCCATGAGCCTCCCTTTATTACAACAGCTCTTTCCTCAGCATCCACTGTGTGCTGTGGGCCACATCTGACCCCAGAGACAGCACATCTGCCATCCTAAACCTTCAACAGCCAGACACAGGTGGGCATTTTCAGCTTTCTTACCATTTTAGATGCAAAGAAACTGAGGATCAGGGAAATGGAGTGGTTGGCCCAAGGCTGGGTTTGCCCTGGACCTGCCTGGCCCTTTCCCCATTGCTCCACCCAGCCTCCTCAGAAAACCTATTTGATGGTTTGGGAAACAGTAGAGAGCACCTAGCACATCTGTGACAAGGCTAGCAATAGAGACACATTCTCTTACCCCCATATTTAGGGTATTTCTTGGTTTCTTTTTCATAAAGGATATGAAAAAGATGTCCACAGTGGTCATGCCTTAAGGAGAATGCAAAGTTCCTGTATTGGCCATTAGGTACCCAGCTTTCCTACACCCTGGATCCTCTAGTTGACACTTGGAAGATGCCCAGCATTCTTCCCCTTCACCTACCACTGGGATAAGAAATATGCTGCCACTACCTTTCCCCATCCCCCAAATGTCCTTCTGTTCTGCCTTCTTTTCAAAGCTCAGGGTTAGGGAGGGGACCATGACCCCCCCCTAGGGTGGCTCTCCAGCTCCTAGCAGGTATTGATGCATGTTAGTGAATCAGAGATGGTAAAAAGTTCAAAGAGCACATGAGCCAGGCACTTCTATGCCCCTCCAGTGATTCTGCTGGGATTCCTCAGTTCCCTTTCCCCTCAACCAGAGTGAGGCACTCAGATGGCTGAGGCTCCAGTATTAGCCAACAGCTCAACTTTAGCAGAGCAGAGAAGACCAAGGAACCAGGAAAGGGAGATGGGGGAGGACATGGGTTGAGAGAGAGTGGTAGCACATTGCTATGACTTACATTTCCCTTTTCAAATAGGTCAGTGTTATTCCTGCAGTTGTAGAGGAGCCGCTCTCCCGTGTCCCCCACGTCACCAAAAAGGCAGAGATAGACGTTGGCATCAGTCCCCGCACCTTCAATTTCCCCTGTGCACACGGTCACACGGTACCGGGCCACTGGCAGGCAGAAAAAGGGACACCATTGCTAACTGCCCCTGCTCCCCAAATCTAGCCCTGACACTCCCATCTCTCTGCTTGGACTTCTCCTCTCCCTCTAGCTGTCATCTGGGCTGGTTCTGCTTCCTTGCCTCCTTCTCTCCAGATCCCACTACACCCAAATCCCTTACATGTCAGAAGTTCCCAACCTGGCAAATCCTAAGAATCTCCTGGGAAACTTATACATGAATTCAGAGCCCTGAGGCTTACTTCAGACTTCCTAAATCCTCACCACCAGAGGCAGGACTCATAAAATTGAATTGTTTACAAGCTCCTTCAGGGGACTCTGATGGAGTTGTCCAGTGTTCAGAGACCACTGGTCTAATCCAAATATCATGACTCCAGCCTTCATCCAACTCAGTTAAACCTTTTTTCCCAGTTAAACCCATGTGTTTTCCAATTCACATATGTCCTGTCTTCTCAAGTAACATAACTTTTCTTCATGATCCAGGACTGAACCTTTTCTTACTCTTCAGAACCCACCAGTGCGAAAGACAGGCCAGGAAGAAGAATGGAGAGAAAGGCATGAAATGCAGCCATGTGGGAAGGGTAGCAGCTTCCCCCATGTTGAAAATGTACTGTGGTGGAGTTGGACCTTTATCCCTGCAAACCACAGCCCTCTTTCTCTCTTATGCCAAAGAAAAAAATGCTTTCATTTACTCATTCCTTCACCCTAAATCTGTTTGCTGGAGCTTAATAGGTGCTTAGCACCATTATAGATTCAGGGATTCAGTAGTGAATGAAATAAACTCATGCTTTCATGGAGTTTATATTAGAATTGAGAATAAAAGAATAAAGAAGAGATATCAACAGTAAAATCATAAACAAATTTATGGACAGGAAATTTTCTGAGTTATATCTGTAAAAAAAAAATAAGATAATGTAGTGATGTCTCAGAGTAGGGAGGAGTGAAACAAGAGGATAAAAATTACTTAGAGATGCAAAAAAGATGGCTATAGGAAGATAACATTTGGGCTATAAATTTACTGACAGGAACAGCACAAGAAGCTCTGAAAAAAGACAGTTCTAGAAAGCACAAAGGCCCTAGTGTGGGGTTGACCAAGGTATATTCTGGTAGCAAAGAAAAAGCCAATAAGACAGGACTAGAGGGAGTGGGAAGGGGTATAAGATGGAGCCCAGAGGCAGACAAAAGCCAGACAAATGGCATGTGGCAGGTCAAGGTAAGAAGTATGACATCTTTTTTTATTTTTTTATTTTTGTACAATAGGAAACCATTAGGGGGCTCTACACAGGAATTGACTTGTGCTGATCTATGTTTTAAAGAGCACTCTGGCCATCAAGTGGAGAATGACGGTAGAATAAGAACAAGTGGACCAAAGAGGCCAGTTAGTGAGATAATTATAATAGTCTAGAGAAGAGAGGATGATGCCTAGGCCTAGGGGTGAAGTGGAGATGCAGAGAGGTAAACAGATGACCAAATATTTTGGACATAGAACCAATAGTTCTTGGTCATGGATCAAACAGGTAATTGAAGGAAAGAAAAGAATCAGGGATGACTCCTATGTCTTGGGCTTGGCAACTAGGTGGATAGAATTGCCAGTAAAAAGTAGGGAAGTCCTGGGGAAAGGATGAGTTTGGAGATAGAAATCAATGGTTCTGTTCTGTTTATTATATTTGAGATGTGATTTCAATATTCAAAAATAGAAATGAAGATGACAGTTGAATGTGTGTCTGAAGAGTCAGAAATAATGATATGACTTTGGTCATCATAGTTATATGAATTCCATGGAATCAAACAAAATCCCCTACAGTGAAGATGTAGACAAGGATTGAAAGAATATTTGAAGACATAACAGTCAAAAACCTCCCAAATTTGATTTTAGAAAAGCATTCATCTGGATATGCAAAATGCTCAGCAAACTCCAAGAGGGATAAATCCCAAGAGATATGTACATAAACACTTCATAGCCACACTGTTGAGAGCCAAAGACAAAAGGGAGAATCTTAAAAGGAACAACAGAAAAATGTCTCATCACATGCAAGGAATCCTCAAGAAAATTAACAGCTGACTTCTCATCAAAATCTATGGGAGCCAGAAGGCAATGGAATACACAATAGAAACTCCATAGTTGACCTCCTCCCCACATTGATCACCTCCTTAAGTTGACCTAATTTTCATAGACTGGACATGCACCAAATGTACATCTCAATACAATAGACCTCCTTCCTTATGTTGACCACTTCTGTATGTTGACTAGTCTGTTATAGTCCCTTGGTGGTCAACTTACAGAGGCTCTAATTAATTTAATGTGCTGAAACAAAAAAAAGACCATTAACCAAGAATTATATGTCCACTAAAACTGCCCTTCGATGATGAAGGAGAAATTAAGACAAATCCCAGATAAAAACAAAACACTCTAAAAATTCATTATTAACAGACCTGCCTATAAGAAATATATGGGAAAATCTTCATATTAGACATCAGACAATAACTTCAAATCACCTGGAGGAATACAGAGCACAGAAAATGTAATGGTGAGGATGTGGAGAAATTGGATCTCTTATAATTCCCCGGTAAGAATGTAAAATAGTATAACTGTTGTTTTGAAACATAATGTGGCAGTTTCCTAAAAAGTTAACCAAACAGTTACCATATAAGCCAGCAATTTCACTCCTTGGTATGAACCCAAGAGAAGTGAAAACATGTCTGTACAAAAATTTGTACATGGATGTTCATAGCAGCATCGTTCATAATATTCAAAAAGCAGAAACAACTTAAATGCTCGAGTTAAATGTTATATATCCATACGATGAAATATTATTCTACAATAAAAATGACTAAAGGTCACCTATTGTATGATTCATTTTATACTTGTATATGATGCCCAGAATAAGCAAATCTATAGAGATGAAAAGTAGATTAATGCTTGTCAAAAACTGAGGAGTTAAGGTGGGAAAGTGGGCATGACTGCTAATGGGAATGGGATTTCTCTTTTGGGGAGATGAAAATATTCTGGAATTTAATAGTGGTGATGGATAACAAATATATTAAAAGCCATGGACTTGTACACTTTAAATGAGTGAATTGTATGACACATGAATAAAGCTTTTTCTTTTAAAAGGGACACTATTCATTGATAGCCCAAAGTATATCAGGAATGAGACAAATCACCAGGGAAGTTTAATTCAATGCACAAAATATTTTTTCAGTAATATATCTATTTTTTTATGGTACAAAAAGAAAAAATATTTTAATTATAACAATTTTTGTTTTGCCTTAATATATCCATTTTTATCTGGACATATAGAAACATCTAAAAACTAAATTTGACCATTAAACATAAGGGTACATGAAGATACAGTGTTCGTAGCAAAAGCACTTGCTAGAAGAAAAGGCAAAGAATGAGCATACATTATCATTCGGGGACCTGCCTTGAGTATAACTGGCATAGATAGATACCTAAACCATGGGTTACAGTTAGGGAAAAGTCTCCTGCCCCCCAAAATAGTCTCCGCATAGGGCCACAGCACTTGAAATTCAACCATCATTGTTTCCCTTAGTCAACTCTTTCCAAATTCAAATGCTAAATGTTTTAAATCTTCCACCTTTGTATAAATGAAGTTGATTCTTCTTTGTGAAGCTCTCAATGATTTAATGTGTTAACAGTTAGAGCTGTAGTTCTCTCCCCCACCTCCCCTTCCCCACCCTGAGCTCAAGGTGAGTACTGATCCATGGCCTCTTAGGAACCTGGCCATATAGCAGGTAAGCTTACAGGTATCTACAGGTATCTACAGCTGCTCCCCATTGCTCGCATCACCGCCTAAGCTCTGTCTGCTGCTGGAGCAGTGACAACATTAGACTCTCACAGGAGTGTAAACCTTACTGTAACCCACGAGTATAAGAAGTCTAGGTTTAACACTCCTTATGAGAATCTAATGCCTGATGGTCTGAAGTGGAGATGTAATGTGCTTGAATCATCCTGAAACCATCCCCCCTACCCCATACCCTGGTCCAATGAAAAAATTGTCTTCCCCGAAACCTGTCCCTGGTGCCAAAAAGGTTGGGGACCACCTAGTTAAGGGAATGGAGAGCATTGACTAAGGACTGCGCAGTGGGAGTTTCAGGCACAACAGGGAGGGAAAGGCCTCAACACCAGCCTTACTTCAGTTTTGATACCATGAAGGTTAGTTTTGTTTGTGTTAGTTTTAACTATTAGGCAATTCCTAGAGGAGAAATAATGAGGAAATTTAGAAATTCCCTTTGCCTGGGAATCTCAGTCCACTTGGTTCAGGAGCTCTGAGGCTAATTTGGTGGAGGCTCTCAAGAGTCTTGATTCTCTCAAACAGACTGACCACCCTATCCCCAGTTGCTTAAGGTCCCAAGCTCCTTCCTGGCAAAGAAGATTGTGGACAATTAAAAATAATAATACTGTTAGACATCAGCAGTGAAAGACTTTAAACAGATGGGTAAGTACTCAGAGCCTCTTGTACTTTAATTTAAAAATTACAGCTTGGTCTGATTAACAAGAAGCTGCAATTTTCAGCACTTGAGTCCAATGGTCTCTTGCCCACTCATCAGTGGTATGTAATCACTTCTGTTGGACACACAGTGGAGATTGCTGAACTCGTTTATTTTACTATCTCACATAGCTCCTGAGGGAAAGGCAAGGTGGAAATAAATTGCGAGCTGGTACGTGTATTGTCCACATCTCCGGGCCTGTGTTAATCAGTGCAATCACTTCCCAAAGCCTCCTGGCTATCAGGCATGGCATTAATTGCTTCTTTGGCTGGCCCTTAATTTGTAAGTAAATCAGAGACATACAACTTCAAATTCAGAGAATTGATTTTAAATTTGTATTTACTCATTTTACATGATTCCAAGACTCTCCACTTCAGGGATTTCCAAGAAGCCTTGCACATTATTCATTACATGCTGGTACCAACAGAGGAAATGGGATATTGCCACCAGCTCTGTTTACTGTGACAAAGAAACATTCAGATCAGAAAAGGAGAACCGAGTACTTGTAGAGGTGAGTAAGGACATAGCCCTATTTCAGCCATGAGAAAAATTTCTGTAGTCCAGGCCAGAAAGAGCAGAGGGGAGAAAGAAATTCAAGTTGGTGTGGGCTCCAAAGTACTGCCAAGGACCCCCAGAGGGCATCTCACTGCCTTCATAGGCAGGACAAACAGCCCTTCAATCTGTGATAAACACCAGAGTTTATTTTCCCATTGAAACGTTTTTATGAATTTTTTTTCTTGAGACAGAGTTTCACTCTGTCACCCTGGGTAGAATGCCTTGGCCTCATAGCTCACAGCAAACTCAAACTCTTGGGCTCAAGCGATGTTCTTGCCTCAGCCTCTGAGTAGCTAGAACTATAGACACCTGCCACAATGCCTGGCTAATTTTTCTATTTTTAGTAGAGACCTGGTCTTGCTTGTGCTTGGGCTGGTCTCAAACCAGTGAGCTCAAGCAATCCACCTGCCTTGGCTTCCCAGAGTGCTAGGATTATAGGCATGAGCCACTGCACGCAGCCTGAAATAGTTTTTTAATAATATCACAGAAAAAAAAAATAAATAATAGCTAGGATAGCCCCACATATTGCACACTGTGGCAAGTGTTCAGAAGCACATGTATATATGTAACCTATAGAGATACTCCCTCTTCCCCAGCCCTCCTGCTACCATCTCACCTTACCTGTCAAATCCCTCTCTGTAGAAGACCTAGATCAAATGTTACTTCACCTGCACAGATTCTTCCAACTTACTGGGCAGGAAGTTTCTCTTGCCATTGGGTCGCCACAGCATTCACCTACTGAGTTCTGCCAGTTCCACCTCCAAAGTATTTCCTGAGTGTATCTTCTCCTCTGTAGTCTAGCCAAGCTCTGCTAGATTATAGGACTTCTTTTTCTGTCCCCTGGATGACTGCTGTGGGTTTGCCCCCACACTCACCCTTCCACACCCCTATAGGTGGACGGCCTCTGATGGAGTAGGAGGACTGTGGAGAGGAAGGAGCTGGAAGGAGTTCAAGGGTGGGTAACACAAACCAAGTCATGAAAGGGCTAGGAGGGCAGGAGCTTGTGTTGGAAAGTCAGGGACGCAGGATTCAAAGAAGGGGCAACTCCACAGAACAATCCTGAGTGGAGTGCCAGGTGTGGCTGTCTGAGTTGGCTGGGGGTGGAGGACAACAGACTGCATGGGCCAGGGAGTGGCTGAGGGGGCTTAAATGTGGACATTGAAAAAAGCAGACAAAGGCTTCTCAGTTTTAGTATTCATAAAATTTACTTGGCATGCTTGATAAAAATACACATTACCAGGCATAAGCCTCAGAAAGTCTAATCAGCATATCTAGGGCTGGGCCCAGGAATCTGCATTTTAACAAACACTCCAGGCAATTTTGATATAGATAGGTCCTTGATCACATTTTGAGAAACATTGTCTATTTGAGGCCGAACTGTGGTCCCCTCCAAAATTCTTATATTGAGCTACTCTGCTCCCCTAGAATGAGACTGGATTTGGAGATAGGGTCTTTAAAGAGGTAATTAAGGTAAAAGGAGGTAGGAGAGGTGGGGTCTAATCCATTAAGATTGGTGTCCTTGTAAGAAGAGGAGCTTAGGACACAGAGAGGGAAGAACATGCGAGGACACAGCCTGATGGCCACTTGCAAACCAAGGGGAGAAGTTGCAGGAGAATCCGAAGCTGCCTGCACTTTGATCCTAGACTTCCAGCTTCCAGAACTGGGAGACAAAAAAATTCTGTTGTGTAAGTCACCTCGTCTCTGGGGCTTTGCTAGAGAAACCCTAGGAAACTAACAGACTGTCATAGGGCTATGGCAGAATTGGTGTCTAGGCATTAATCAAGGGACACGTTATGCCATCTTTAGTGAAAGATGGGAAGTGACCAGGGGCTAACAGAGGATGGAACTGAGCCCGAAGGCAGCAGCATGAGAGCCTCTCAAGAGGGCCTGGGCAAGAGCCTGAACCTGCAGAAGGCATCAGGAGAATATCTCTCCTGCCTGCCTCACGGTTCACAAGGTGGGAAAACAGGGTTCCTGGAGGAAAGTCATGCTTTGGTTGAGCAGTGGGTGGGAGTAAAGAATTTTCTGGACAGTCAAAGTAAAAGTGGCTTTCCAGGTTGCTTTCTGGAAAAATCAACTAAAATGACAATCTACCAATTCTTTTAAAGATGTAACCAAACAAAAAGGGTTTCACCAACAAGGCTAGGAAAAAGAGATAGTAGAGACAAGAGAAACAAAATTTTGGAAGCTGGAGAACAGCAAGAAAAAGGATAAATGTTTTAGCATGGTAGTTCTCAAAGTGTGGTTCCCTACCAGCAGCTTTGATGTTACCTAGAAATTTGTTAGACAAGAAGATTCTTAGGTCTCTCTCCACATTATTGAATCAGAAACTTTGAAAGTGGGGCCTAGAAATCTGTATTTTAGTAAAGCTTCCAGGCAATAATGTATGCCAAAGTTCCAGAACCTCTGACTTAGCTGACCAGAGGATGGATCAGAGTTTCCAGTTGCAAAATTCAAGAAGCAACCACACAAAAGGCTCAGGAAGGAACTACAGGTAGAGGTAGGGACTGAGAATTGGTTAGAAGGTTTCAGAAAGCATTTTGGTCCCATTTAGGCCTCCTCCCTAGCTCTTTATACCTCCAGGCTCAATTCTGGCATGCAAAGTGACGAATCAGGTGAGAACAGACACATTTCTGTTTTGGTGGACTACACATCATATTAATTCCCAATTTGAGGAGCTTCTATGTTATCACAGTTACAGGAAGATGACTGCCTTATTCCCAAAGCAAATATTAGCAAATGTAAAAATCAGGATGGTGTCTTGGTATAGCCACTGAACCAGGAAGTAAGAGACGTTGTAGATCTAATGCTGTTTGTAACTAACTGTTTAACCATGGCAAGAACTTCCAGCTCCTTATCTGCATCAGGTTATTTTAAGGGCCTTTGAACACAAATATTCTACAATCATATATTTACTTAAGAATGAAGACCTATCAAGTAGGAGAAACAAGGTGCTAATTACAAACATTGCCTAATTAGATTAATAGACTGATAATCTCTTGCTGTCTAGGGCTTCTATGTTTTTAAGTAATTAACTCTGATCAAACCATTTCAACAAATATATACAGAACTTCTACTGGGTGTGCAAATGCAGAGCACTGATAAATATCACACAATTACCTATGAAATGATATTATTGAAATATTTAGAAGGGTGGCTGGAACTATGGTGACACTGTTATCTATATATTTTTACCCTTTTGTAATTTTGTAATATTACATTTCTATTACAAAATGAAGGACTACCACAAGAATAGCAAATAGGGTAATTATCTTAAGTGCCAATTCTGATCAATCGTTAACGTCTGCTTAGAGTGCCATATTGAGAGCTACAAAGCTCATTTCAGACTCAGTGGAAGAGAGTGCTGTGATCACTTGGTAATGTCTACCATGGGTAAAAGACAGGACTTGCGCTATGTATTTGCCAACACTCTGCCACTATAACCTAGAAGCAAAAAGACCTCCCTTTGGCTCTTTAAATGTGGATGCTGGACTCCAGATTAAAGGCTCAAACCCTCCCCTACTATTCTTAAAGAAAAATAGAAGAAGAGAGAGAAGAAAATGAGAGAGAAGCCACATACAGCTATAATAGCCCAGATCCAACTTTCCTTTGGGGGAGCATTTTATGTTTAATTTGAGGGTAACAAGAGGCTATCTTTTAATTTTGGGGAGACGCTAGAGAACTACTATTCAGTGCACATTACTTTCATCCCCTCAGAGCCAACTGAAGACCCGTAAATCTTCTTCCCTTCCCTTCACACACACCCCAGTAGAGCTCTAGCATCATGCCTTGGCAATGGATCCTTCAGGCCAATCTTTAATCCAGGACCTTCTAATCCACTTTGACTTTCAGAGGGGCCTGATGATATATAACAGCTAAAACTCTGAGCTCCCATTGGCACAACAAGCACACCAAAAACACCAATGCCTCCTCCAAGATGGAGAACTGGTCAGTACGTACTGCTCATTATCCTCCGCACCGTTGGGCCTTCTGCAGTCATTTCCCTCACAATCTCATTGTCATCCTCATTGGCATCCAGCCAGCGGTTGCAATTGAAATTATACTTGTCCTTATTCAGAGTATTCATCAGGGTCATCTGGAATGAAATCCTGGGGTGAGCAAGTGTGTGTATTTGAGATAGTCACTCATGCCCTAGAGATGCTGTTCTGCTGCATCATTGCAGGAAGGCCAAGGTCATCTCCCAGAGATGATCCCAATGGAAGGCAGAGAGTCAGATTAGTACTTTTTTCCTGGTCTCTTGGAGACCCACACTTGCCTAGCAGCAAGGTGACTAGGCAGAGCACAAGGCCCCTGAACACTTCAGCATTTTTTTAGTATATTTTGGAAGTTCTTCTCCCCATATTTCCCTATCAGGAAGTCCTTGTAACCTATATCCAAATTCAGGTCTCATGACAACCCTTTAGTACCCCCATTCCCAATTAATAGAGGCAAATTTATGTGACAGGGGTCCTAGAAAGGGACCACTGTGGTTCCTCTCCCAGTTATCTCCCAAGCCCCAAGATGGTGCATCTCACCCTTTCTAAATGCCATCCAGAACCAGGATTCCTCTTATCATGCCATGCCCGAATCTTATAAAACCTGCCAAGATCTGGAAGCTCAATCTATGGTGAAAAGTAGAAAGGTTTGAGTGGGCATAACTGAGGAAATGCACTTATCCTCATAGCTTACTCCCTGCAGGAGGTTACCTGCTGTGGGCTCTCTCTTCAGCAGAGAGGACAGGTGTTCTCCAAGCCACCTTCGCACATCCTGTCTTCTTGCAACCCTTGTAACAAGTGGCAGATGAAGGCAAGACAGCCACATAGAGCTAGGGCTCAATCTGGGCTGTTGAAACTGACCCATCAGAGGATCACCTGATCCCCACATGGGAGGGGCCTCGAGTGGTCCCTCCAAGCAATAAACTTCCAGTAATAAAATCTATAGGGCAGCCCTATAAATTAGCACAGGCCCACAGCCCCAGGGTTCTGCCGGGCACTGAAATAGACAGAAAGACAAATACAGCGGTCATGTCTTTTCCCTTGGGCCCACCATCTATTGGGGAAGACAAATACATAAAGAGCAATGAACTGAGTGCCGTAATAAAGGCACCAAGGGGTGTTCTGAGAGGAGAGTACCAAATTACAAATTATTCCTATCTAAAGGCTGAAGTAGCATTTTGTTAGAAAAAAAAACAAAACCTTTCCCTAGTTATATACATACCAAAAAGTTTTAAAGTTGAATTTATTTTAAATGTTCTAATATTCCTAAAAGTCATATTTTCTCTTAAATTTGGTCTTTCTTCTTCTCTAATACAATCTGTATTGGGCAATCTGACACTCACTGTGCTCAGGGTCTCTATTCCTTAGTGATTCTCCAAGTTGCTCAATTCCTAGATGTCCAAACCCATTCATTCCATACTTGCCTCTTCCCCTAGGCTTATCTTTGGACTGTTTGATCACATGAAGAGCCAAGTCTAAATTGTGCCCCATTCAATACCTTGCCGGTACATCATCAAATGTGTCACCTTTTACAGATGCTTAAAGGCTCCATTGTACCTTTTTGTCTTCACACTTGCTCCAAAATTTGGCTTAGAGAACCAGAATCTTCATGACACACACGCCCTACCACCCCCTTCTCCCTTTCTCCCTCCCTCCCTATTACACCCTTCTCCTACCCTGAACTTCTCAATTATGCCAGGTTTGAACCACTTGTTGTTGGGATTCAGGAGAATCTCATCTGTCCGTCCTTTCTGCCCATAAATCTGGATGAAGATGGGAGTGTTGGTACCAGCTTTCTTCAGATCAGTTGTCCAGACCCACAAGGACCAAGGGAATTCTACGAGACAGGTCAAGTTGCACCAAAAACTTCCGGAAGTAAAAAGATTTTCATGTTCTCAGTGAAGAAGAGGAGGAAATGCAAAGTGATCAGGACTGATCAGTACACAGGTGTGTTCCCCTCACAGCAACCCATTATAACAAGTGCCAAACTTAGAAAGGTAAAGAGTCCTTGCTAAAGGCTGAGAGCAGTGGCTCACACCTGTAATCCCAGCACGCTAGGAGGCTGAGGCAAGTGGATTGCCTGAGCTCATTAGTTCAAGACCAGCCTGAGTCAGAGCAAGACCTCATATCTAAAAATAGCCTGGCATTATGGCAAGCACCTGTAGTCCCAGCTGCTCCAGAGGCTGAGGCAAGAGAATCGCTTGAGCCCATGAGTTTGAGATTGCTGGGAGCTGTGATGCCATGGCATTCTAAGGGTGACAAAGTGAGACTCTGTCTCAAAATAAAAAAAGATTCCTCACTCTTAAAATTAGGATCCCTTATTACTCTTTTTTTCGTCTTTTATTGTTGGGGATTCATTGAGGGTACAAGAAACCAAGTTACACTGATTGCATTTGTCAGGTAAAGTCCCTCTTATAATTGTGTCTTGCCCGCAAAAGGTGTGATTATTAGAGAAATGCAAATCAAAACCACCTTGAAATATCATCTAACCCCAGTGAGAATGGCCCTATTACTTTTTTAATGGTTAAAGCTTATTAGTGTGCTTCAAATGGAGAAGAATTGGCCACCCAATTCAGGGTGCACTGTAGTGAGCCATTCAGGTTAACACCACACCCATCAGAACAGCTTATTCAACTTTGGGACACTGGAGTCAGCCTTGGTTCCAGGGATGTAACTCGATATGGCCTACACCCTGGAATTGCTGGGGGACATTTTCCCCTCTTCCCTAGAGAAGAACTGAGAAGCAGGAGTGGTTGGCCACCCAGGCTTTTGCCCAATGGTCTGACATCCTAGCCCTGTCTGAGAGGCCTCTGGGTTCTAGGTCTCTTCTACTTACTTTTCAGCCGCTTCTTCCTGAGTGACATCATCTCATAGAGCTGCCTCTCAATCAGCCCGTCCACTTTCTTCTCATCCAGCCAGTTGCTACAAGGAAAGGTCTGCTGGATGCCAGTGAAGGGGCACAAGATCACAACCTGGGGAGCACAGCACAGCGCCTCCTTTGTTGGCCCCGCTGGGACCTCTTCACAATGCTCAAAAGCCTCCTCAGCCCCACGTTAAGGGACATCTGTCTTAGGACCCTCAAGGAATGACACTTTTCCTTTTGCCTATCTCCTTAAATCTTAATTCAAGAAATACCTCATCCAAGAAGTTTTCCAAAGTAGGTGTCACCCATTCTCCAATTTACCAGTCAAAGTGCAAACATTTTCCTCTATACAAAACACCCTCTTTGAGCACCATATTTCTTCATGCACATTGTAAAGTCTCAGTTAATCTGACCTGAATGAAACAGAATATTGAATTAAATCCTTATAATTATTTTGTAGAAATAAGGTCAATCACATTAAATCTAATTAATATTTGGAATTTAATAAAAAAATCCATTTCCCTCTTCTAGGCTTGATCCTGTAGCTCTACTCACATTCTGAACCCACGGATTTAGAACATGAACAAGGCACTCAAATATGGATGCTCAAAGGAATGTGCCTGGCACAACAGAGTCTTCTATCAGCAAAGAAATTTTGACTGTTTTGAACTTGAAAATTAATTTGACTCATTGGACAAGCTTTTGACTAACCATTTTCTCACCAGTTGTCATCTGTTTATAGAAACTACAATTGACCGTAACTTGAATTCTTACCCTTAGGCATCCTAAGGTTTCTCTGATCATTCATCTAATATTCATTATCAGACCATCATGATGAATCTTATTTATAGGAAACACCAAAGAGGAGAGATGCTAAGAGATGAGGAAATACTTCTGCCTAGAAATAAATGATGGCTCAGGACCACAGGCGGTAGCCCCTACAAATGTTTCAGCCCTCTGACACAAATGAATTGACAATTAATACAGTTCACCCGTCATGCATGCAATGGATGGAAAAGCAGAAGTCCAGAAAGGAGAATGTAATACTCAAGTTTGTACATTTAGTTAGTGGCAGAACTGGAAATATAAATGCTTCTCACACTAACTATCCCTTTGGGATACTTTCTACTCATCAGCAAGAATCTCAGAGGTCCACAGGGATCCAGTGTTGTATTCCATCCTTTATGCTGAGCATTACACGTGGTCACATATTCAGAAGGGGACCTGTACATACACAAAGGTGGAGGGCACCCATACTGGTGATCTGGGAGCAGAGAAGGGTGAAATAACCAACAACTTATTTATGAGTCTCTCTTTCTTCTGTACAGTTGTCTCCTCCTAGTTTACTCTTAAATTGTTCTCTGATTGTTGCACACATATCGGTTAGTTTTGTCTTTTCAACAAAATAGCCAAAGAATGGAAGTCTTAGTTTGTGTCTTCTCATCCTTTGCCATTCCCCCAAATATATTAATACTTCTAAGCCTATAGTAAATGCTTAAAAATACTTGTTAGAAGCTCTGCTTCTGGAAGGCTAAAGATTGGGAAAGCACCAAAATATCATACTGTTACTAGAGTTTGTGGTTTTCATCTCTGGATTTTATTTGTGTTGTTGTGATAAATATAATTATCTTGAGGGCATTATACTCAGTTATTTAAAAAATATTCTGTTACTCCCTTTAAAAATAGATTAGCATGGTTTTTATACATATGTGTGTGTTTGTGTGTGTGTATATATATTTTAAATTCTGCTTCTGAACTAGGTAGTCAAAATGCCTATGTGGTCTGGAAAGACCCCTCACTGCTAAATATCCATGTGTTAGATAAATAATAGTAAGTATCATTTTATATATAAAAATAATTATGAGCTGCCAAGGAGTTGCAGAAAAGCCACAGGAGCCAGTAAAATTCAGAGTAAGCAGAAACCAGAGAATGGGCAAATGTGAATGTTAATGTTGGTGTTCCCCTGAAGTAAGAAAGATAATACCAGGCTATTGTCTTGGAGACCAGGCTATTAATTAATGGCCATCTAAATAAGCAGGAGACTAGGCCTTGGGATTTACAAATTAGAGGATCTGAACTAGATACACTTGAATAAGCACAAATATTTGAAAAAACTGCTTCCTCAGACAACAGGAAAAATTGTAAAGGGAAGCCTACCTTCTCCATCTTTGTTCCAGATAGAAAATAATAACAGTTTCCCCTAAGAACTGGTTAACATAAGTTTGGTCAGTCAGGATAAATATCAATAAATGCATACCTGCATATCAAAGAGAAGCATTAGAATGCCAAAAACAAAAATATTAAGAGCATCAAAAGGAAAAAAACAGATAATGACAGAAAATATTGGGGGGAGAGAACTCTGTAACCTAAAATTATTTTTCAAGAATAAGAATGAAATAAAAACATTTTTCAAGTGAACAAAACAGAATTTACCAACAACAGACCTTTGCTAAAGGAACTTCTATAGGATATATTTAAGGAGGAAGAAAATTGACAACAGAAATAAGGTTTTTTGGGGGGTTTTTTGGCTGTTTTTGGCCAGGACTAGGTTTGAACCCGCCTCCTCTGGCATATGGGGCCAGTGCCCTACTCCTTTGAGCCACAGGCACTACCCCAGAAATAGATTTTAAATACAGAAAGTAGCAAATAAATTGGCAAACATATAGGTAAATCTGAACAAACAATAACTCTATTGAATAATAATATATAATGTGTAGATTTAAAAATAACTCAAAATAGAGCTAATATGCTAGGCAAAAATATAAGTAATCAATAAGCACATGTAAAAAGATATCAACATAATTTGTCATCAGGGGCATACAAATTAAAGCTACAATTAGATACCAATATATGCTCATTTGAATATCTTAAAATAAAATATTGGAAATGCCAAGTGATGGTGAGAATGTGGAACAACTGGAATTCTCATACATTACTGGTAGGCATACAAAACAATATAGCCATTTGAACAGTTTGAAAGATTTTCTTAAAGTTAAGATATATATTTCCCATAAGATATAGCAAATAGATTCTATTTTGGGTATTTATTTAACAAAATTAAAAACATTTGCCTATACAAAGACTTGGTACCTGAATGTTCATAGCAGCTTTATTTGTAATAGCAAAAAGACTAAAAAAGACCCAAAAGCCAATCAATAACTGAATGGATAAACAAACTGCTATATTTCCTAAGAAGTAAATAAGTACTTATCAATAAAAAATGAATCTCAAAGATATGAAACATGATAAATCTCAAAAACATTATGGTGAGCTAAAGAAATCAGGCACACATAAATAAAATAGGTGCATAAATACAATAACTTATGAAGTTGCTTCATAAATAAAGGAGAAATAGAGTATTAAATGATTCTAGTTCTGTTAAATGCTAGAAAAGACTAACCTAACCTTTAATGGCTGAAATTAGATTAGTAGTTGCTTTGGTGAGTATTAGCTGGGAAGAAGCACAAGGAAATATTTTAGAGTGACAAAAACATTCTATATAATGATTCCAGTGATGGTTACTCGAGTGTACTCATAGAACTAAATGCTTTAAAACAGTGCATGTCCTGTCAATTATACTTCAACAAAGTATAATGAAACAAAGGATTTTTTATAATAAAACAAAATTAAACTGAATTATAATAAAAATAGCTTATATAATATATGAAATGGAGCTAAAGCTCAAATCTGAGATAAAATTATAGTGTCAAATGCTTACATAAGAAAAGAAGAAGGCTAATAATTAATGAGATTAGAATCCTACTTAAGAATTTAGAAAAGTAACAAAAGTGAAACTTGGAGAAATTAAAAAGAGATAACGTTAAAAACAGAAATCAATAAAACAGAAAACAGACCTTCAACAAAAGACCAGATCAAGCATGAGAAAAACTTCTGGAGGAAAAAGTATCCAATGTACTCAGCCCTAATATGAATCTAATTTATAGCTTTCATATGAAGGCTAAAACCCAATTATAGCACAGGAATACAGGGAAAGGGAAAAGGGAGGGGAGGGGTGGGGGGAGAATGGGTAGAGGGAGGGCAATTAGTGGGAACACACCTACAGTGCATCTTAGCAGGGTACTGACGAAACTTATTAAAGGTAGAGTATTAATGTCTTTATATAGTGATCAAGGAAATGCCATGAAGGATATCTGTAACAGTACGATCAAAATATTTCTGAATGTATATGAATTGTGCCCTGTGATTGCACCAATGTACATAATTATGATTCAATAAAATTATTTTTAAAAAAAGACAGCCATGTTTTTACAAGCTAAAGAATGATGGGGAAGGGTAGTAATGAAGGCAATAAAATATGGGGAGGATGTGGGGGAGGGGATGGATGTGCTGAATGGAAACAAGACAGAGTGCAATAACTTTATCAGAAAACAAGGTCAGACGAGGCTTTTTATAAGGCTGTGGGAAAGTAACAATATCAAAATCTTGGCCATGGAAAAAAGTCAATGGAAATGGAGAGACTGAAGATGCCAAAAAAAAAACTGAGTTAGGCTACAAAAAAAGAAAAGAAAAAAGTGCAAAAGAATTGATGATGCAGTTAGCCTTTTAAGAGAAGCAGTACCTTTCTTATTCTTTAATAGGAAGGAAAGTGCTAATTTACTGTAAAGAGTGGGCAGACTAGGAAAGAGTTGAGATTCACGGTGCAAATGCCAAGTCCAATTTAGCTTCTGGAGTTGTGGTAAAGAAGGGGTTCTTCCGTATAAATAATAACATAGTAAAAAGAAGTCATTGATTGTGATGTCTATTCCAACTTATTTACATAGCAAGATTAGACAAGTTTCACCATGAGCATGCTTAGATACCCCACACATATTATTTGTGTGTCTACCATGTTCTAGGATTAGGAACATATGGGGGAAAGAGAAATAGAAAATAAATAAATGAATAAATAATTATAGATTATAGAAGATATTATGAATGAAATTACAACTGTGTAATAGGACAAAATCATCTTTCAGTTTATTCACCATCTTCTATCATGTAATCTACTTGTAAATTAGATTATGAAAGAAGATACGTGAAGCTATAATCATTTTGATGATTTGTCCAAAGTTACACCATTTTGACCATCCAACTGAATTTATGGTTTCATCTTTAAAGCCAAATTAATTTCAGTAAGACCATGTTTGACCCTACATACTTTCATAAAAATTTTTATAATGCTAAAATAATTTAGTTTTCAGCATGTGTCTTACTAATGGGTCTTAACAGTGCCATATTAAAATGCAATTTCTTTTGTACAATTGTTAGCCTTATTTAAAGAATTTTGTTTTGATAATATGTGTTGAAATGATATTCATACACATATATGCCTTCATAATTCAAATATAAATATATGTTAATATTTGACAGTGAATATAAATAACATACATAAACAACCACACCACTGTTTGGACTACTGCTTAGCATTCATTGTTTATCTTTGTGAAACATTTCTTTTGATAATGTGTGATGATAATAACTTATTTCAAGTAGCCTGCTCTCAATGTACATGAGTTTTTGAGAAAATTCTTTAGAGAGTCAGGTTCACAATATAGTTTTAGTCTTACTTTCAGAGACAAATTATAAGAGATAAATCACAACAAAGATGGAAAATGTGAAATAAATAATATTCTATATGTGACTGATTTACTTCTTATCTCCAGAAGCACTATTTTTTCTTTATCTGCTGGAAAGTGTTAGTCAAATGGCCAGTAATAGAAAGTGTTTATGGTTTCTGTACTGGAATTACAATTTCTTGACCTGTCTAATTCAGGCTGTATTGTTGTCACAGTTATTCACTTTAATGAATAGAGAAGACTTGTGAGAATCCTCAGATTCTGCTTTCTCTTTTACATTGGAACCTCAGAGAATTTGAAAAAGCCTTCTTTTCCCAAACACAACCACAATTTTACATAAATTGCATTCATTTCCATAAAAGTATAGCACACATTTCAAAGTAGCACTCTGATTCTCAATGGAATGAAATAATAACTTCTTTTCAGAATATCTTCAATTTTCAATCCCACAAACTTTAACTTCCTTACCAAGTTTTCCAAAATAACACATAAATAATTAACTCTGTATACAACTTCATCTGCTCTTTGCGTTTTCCTACAAGAATCCCCTCCTGCATTTAGTAAGTTTTGCCTGTATCCTTCTAAGATGCACCTTAGGTGTGGCCCCACCAATTACCCTCCCTACACCCCAACTTTACCCCTCCCTCCCCTCCCTTACCCCTTACCCCATATTCTTGTACTATAGGTCAGTTATAGCCTTCATACGAAAGCTATTAATTAGCTTCATAGTAGGACTGAGTACATATAGTTTCTTTTTTGACCGTGCTTTCTTTATCTCTTTCCTCCCATCAGTCCACTGCCAAGCTCTGTGTTAAACCTCTGTTATTCTCTCTCTTAAAACGTTTCCTTAGAGAACATCCTTACCTGCATGACTTTTGTTCATCTCTCTCATCCCTGACCTTTTGCTGAACTCTGCTAATAAGATCTTGTGCCAGAGAAGTGGCCTCAGGAGTGGGAGAGGGAGAGAGCTACCTGCATTTTCTGCCACCCCTCAAACTCCTACGGTGAACCTGCATCTCCCTTCCAAAACCAGCTTCTTTTTTTGATGAAAATTCATTGACAGCATTTTTCTGTAGTTGCCCAAGTGAGGAGCATGGATGTAACTTTTGCTGGATTCTTTGCTGCCTGCTCCTCACTCCTGGTCCTTGTTCTGTGGATAGCCTTTCAGCACACCCTTTGGCTCTTTTACCTCTGTCCATTCCCCCAGTCAAGCTTCCATCCACACATTTTCATTTTAATTTAAAGCTGTCTAGCTGGAATCCCCACCTCCGTCCTGTCTGCTCAGCCTCTTCTTACGTCCTTTGCCAAATTACTCTTGCTTCGATACCACCTCTAGCAAATCGTACTCCTGCTCAAACCCTGTAGTGTTCCCATTCCCACCTTTCCAGTCATTATGACTGCCCTTCTCCTTGTCTGGGTAGCCTGCCTGATATAGGTAAACTTTCACTGAATGCACAATTTTTTTCCTGCATCCATGAAGCCTGACATGTTTGGTTTCCCACATTTTCACTTACTTTAAATCTTCCTTCTACTTTCTGGATGTCTTCCAAGTTGTGCTTTTGTCCATGCACTTTACTCTTCAGAGTTTTCCCTAAACCTGAGTCGTAGAACAGTTATTGTCTGTGGTTGACCAGTCTTTCAAATAGTTTTCTTATAATGTTGTGTAATTATTTGTGCATGAATATCACGTGTTTCTAGTGGGATTGTTAGCTCTTTGACTAGACCTAATTTAGGGAAATTAGGTGGAGCAAAGAGACCAGGGCTTACCTGGGGATCTTTATACCTAACACGTTCTATACACTAACACTTGGCCTTGTCCCAGGCAGGTTATTTAACTCTAACTTCATAAAGAACGTTTGGAACTTTCAGGGAAGAATTCAGACTAAACCATCTTAGACCCAATTCTATGTAATGGATTCTATAGTCACCAAAATAGTACGGTAATGCTGGGATGACAGCAATAAAACATTTTGTTGCCTGGTTGTCAACAAAGCTTTATGTTTGTTTGCTCACACAAATGTCACAACAGTTTTGAACAATCCTTTACAACCAGTGTCTTCCAGGTGCCTCAAAAATTTAGACTGACATAGGTTTCATCATCCTGTAGCTGCTCCAGAACAACCTCCTTTGTTGACCCAATAGAGGAAGAAGTGAGATGGACATGGCTCTTGATACTTCCCCCTAAAGTGACACCTTGCCCGCTTGTGCATCAGCCACTAAAGTAAAGGTGAACCCTAGTAATATCTACCACAACTTGGGAAAGAGACATTCAGTTCACTTTCTTTTCTGTATGCAGAATACACTTTTTCCAAGGGAGACATCCCCAAATGCCTAAACATCATGTCATCAAGCTTAGGATACAGGGCTGTCCAACCTGCAGGCCACGGCCAATTTTATGAGGACTTGTTTTGCTCATTTGTGATGTCAGAAATCAGCCCACCAGCTTCCCATAGGCAGAGTCTCAAGGGATTGTTTAAAGTTCCGAAGAGCGTCAGGTTTTCTGTTCCTTTGTCAGTTCAACCTATTAAAATGTGAGGTTTCTCGTATTCCAGTCAATTCCATGCGCTGGTAAGTATTCAGAGTTCTTAAGATGTAGTTCCCAGAACTCCTATACCCTTTGCTTTCTGGTCTGTTACCTCTTTGCTACTTAGTGAGAGGTTTTCTGAGCCTAGCAGCCTTTGTGAGCAAATACTCCCTGAGGCTATTTGTTCTAGCCCCTTATCCAATTAAAATACTGACCTTGGCTAATGTGGGGGGAGATAGGGTGCATAGAAAATAGCTTTTAAAGGTTTCCACTTTCATTTCAGGAAAGCAAGGAAACATACTCTGTGTACTGGGCTGGAAGGAGAGCCATATCAGTTAGTGATTCGATGGGATATATCACTTGTGGGAGAAGCTTCAGGCTGCAACTGTGAGGCAGCTGGGCGAGGAATGAGCAGTGGTGTTGACCAGAAGATGCCAGAAGGTGCAGGTTGACTCTTTGGCTCAAGGTCAGACAAACAGCTGGAGAGCCGGTAATTGTTCTTGAAATCTTCTGGAATGGGCATGTTATGTCCTCCCATCTATTGACCTTGGTGCCCTGAAGTACCTCCCTCATAGAAAAAGCAGGTGGAAAGAAAATTATCTCTGTGTGGCTCCAGAAAATAAGAACCCCCAAAAGACCACACTGGTGGTTATGCTAATGCAATGAGAGCCATCTCTAAGGCTTCATAAAGCACCCTACTTTTAACTTCACACTCACTTTACTTAAACCCTCTCCAGTGAATGTAGATTGCTATAATTATTCAGTTTGTTAGGGAGTAATTGTTCCCAAGACCGGGATTTGATGGGAGGAAGTTTAGGAGCTATCAGGGAACAAGACAGAGTCTTAGCAGGACTTTGTACCTTTCATCTCCTGGCGTGGATACCCAGCGGCCACCACACTGGAGACAGTGCTGGAAATCTGATTGCGTACTGTACTGTATTGCATTTACAGCTGTCAAGTTTAGGAGACCATTCTGGAAGCTTTACCGGGGGAGCACAATAAAATGCTAGCCCAGGTAGAGGTGGATCCTTGGGAGAGAAGTCAAAGATTCAGCGTCCCACACCAACACGGGCTGTGGGAACACCCGGGTGGCGGGGGCTTCCCTGATAGTCAAGGCCGGAGACTGGGCGGTTAGGCGTGGCGTGGCTAAGACAGGTGCCCAGGTTCAGCCAGCCTCTTCTTTCTCATTTCGACTAATTGGTTTCCCTTGGTTTTGTGGAACTTGACAGCACTGGTTGTAGCTTTTTGTGGTTGACTACCCCGGTGTTACCTAATTACAGAGGAGATTTTTTAAAGCAACAATGAACACATTTTCTAAATATGCTCTCAACCTGCTCCCTCCCTCAGGAGTTGGAGGCGGAGAGAAGGGCAGGCTCAGTGGCTTCCGCAGAGGCCTCCTGTGGAGCGGGCCCAGGCAGGTCCCCTGTGTCCACTCAGGAGCACACTTGCAGGGAAGCCCACGGTGAGGAGGGCTGGGGACATTGCAGGGCCCACACCTCAGGCACATGACGCACTCAACACCTGCTTTCTTACTCCCAGCATGTGAGGGCCAGCTAGGAAATGATACAATTCAGGCAATGAAATAGGTTTTGGTTAAATGAAAACAAAAATATCAAGTGGCTTTTGGAGAGATCCAAGCCAGACCCCTGAGGCAGGTGATGCCGAGAGTCCTATCGTTGCTCTTTTGAATGAAAAGAGTAAATTGCAAGAGAAATAAAATATATTTATTGATTCATTCATTCTATGCATTCCACTCCATGCTAGGCTCTGAGAAGGTGTCTTCACCCTGCAATCAAACTGGGCATTGACCAGTTTGGGAATGGGAATGACATTGACCCCTAGACCTGGAGTCCTCCTCCATTGGAGGGGGTGTGCATCCCAGCAGGTGCTGGCCTGGGTGTTCCATGGCCCCCTGCTTCCCCTAAGAAAGAAAAAGGAAAGAAAACTCCTGTTGCCTATAGCTGACTCATGTGGCTTTTCTTTATGTTTGGCTGGCCACTCTCCTTTGCCTTCTTATGGTTTATAGGGCCTGGAACTCTCTACCAATCACAGACTATGGGCCAAGTGGTGGAGGAGGTTAATGTGAGGCATAAGGCCTAAGGACTCCCGAACTGGTGAGACTCTCTTATAGGAATGGAAAGGTCTGGGCACGATGGCTCACACCTGTAGTCCTAGCACTTTGGGGGACTGACATAGGAGGATCGCTTCAGTCCAGGAGTTCAAGGCTGTAGTGAGCTATGATGGTGCCACTGCACCATAGCCTGGGTAACAGAGTGAAAACTCTTATCTAACAAAAAAATAAAGACTGGGCAGCACCTGTGGCTCAGTGGGCAGGGCTCTGGTTCCATATACCGAGGGTGGCAGATTCAAACCCGGCCCTGGCCAAACTGCAACCAAAAAATAGCCAGGCGTTGTGGCGGGTGCCTGTAGTCCCAGCTACTTGGGAGGCTGAGGCAAGAAAATCGCCTAAGCCCAAGAGATGGAGGTTGCTGTGAGCTGTGTGACGCCACGGCACTCTACCAAGGGCAATAAAGTGAAACTCTGTCTCTACAAAAAAAAGAAAAAGAAAGACTGTCCAAGTGTATGGAATAATGCCCGATAGCATGGCACGTGCTCATGCCCCGCCCCCCCCCCCCAACGAATCCAAGGAGATTAAAATATTTTGTCCCTTGACTGTCCTTTTTGGAGAATCGTGAAAGGATGAGTCATTTTACAGCAAAAAAACAACCTGACCTTTGGGCTTATTTATTACGTCCATCTGTTCCCTCTGCTACTATAAGGAACTGTGCAGCCCTCCAGTCCAAGTTGTATAAATATCCCCCTTTCTCAGTTTTGGGTTCCCTTTATGTAACTAGGGGACCTTCCATCTCCCCTAGCCCACTTGCTGCACAGGAAAAGTCATACCACAATCCCTTCATTATAAGCACTCTGTCTAACTTTATCTGGAGATGTTTTCCCAGGCCAATTACATATTAGACTCACAAAACTTTTTCTAAAAAGGTGAACAGAAGGCCCTATCCAAGACTTCCTGAGTCATAATCCACAGAAGAAGAATCTATGGCTTTCATATAGTATAAACTTCCATGGTGATTCTCACACGCAGCTGTGGTCAGTGCTTCTCAAACTGCCACATGCATTCGAATCACCTGGGGAGGCTGTCCGCATGGCGATTCTGAATCCAGTAGGCCCGCCTGGGACCTGAGATGTGTGGCATTTCTAACAAGCTCCTGGAGCCGGTGCTGGTGTAGGAGCAAACTTTAGGTAGCCAAAGTGTGGAGGTACAGTTCTCAATCCTGGCTGCAGGTTAGAATCTTCTAGAGAGCTTTCAAAAATCCTTAGTCCAAACTGCACACCCGGCTAACTAAATCATAGTTTCTGAGGTGGTGACCCAGGCATCAATAATTTCTAAAGCTTCCCAGGCCATGGTATCATGCAGCCCCGCGTGAGAAGCACTGGTTTGGAGGCTGTTTCCCACCAGAGTCAGTCTATGATTCAGCCGCTCAGCTTCCAGCCTATCCCCAGGCCTGCTACCTACTCTCCAAAATCTGTTTTCCAGGCAGCTGGGCACTGCCCGTGCTTTCCCAGACAGCTAGACAATACATATCATCATCATGGGAGAGTTCACTGAAACATATCCCTTACTATAGACAGCCAGTAGCAATATGGACAGAGTCTGTGTACTCCGTTTAGTCCCTTTGCACAGAAAATTAATTCTCAATTGTTGGTTAATGGCTTCTCGGCTTCTCTCCCTCTCCTGGAGCAAACTGCATGGTACATTTACACATACACAGTGAGACACGGACATGCCACGTGTGTGAGATTAACCTCTCCATCCGCCACTTGTGTCATTTTATGCTCTCTGCTTCTCCCTTCAGAATGCTAAGGATTTAATTTCCTGCTTCCCTACTTTGTGTGCCTTCTTCAGCATCTTCTGTTACCTCTGCGCTTTGCGCCACCCCAGGCGTCACCCAGAATGCCCTTACCCACCTTGCCTTCATGGCCGGCTCCACGTCCTTCAGTTCTTTCTTTCCGGCCTTTGGGCACCATCTTGCCCAGCTAAGAGAGGCACTCCTCCGTGCTCCGTGGGAACGTCTACTAGAATCCTCAGTGCATCGTGCAGAATTCATTGATTTCCTAATCTGTTTTCCCCACTAGAGCATGAGCTTCTTAAGAGTGGGAGTGTTTGCCACCTCTCCACCTACATCACAGTGCTTCACTCTGAACACAGCGCTCAGGAGAGAGCAGCAACTCACACAACATTTTATGGAAAGACTCAATGGTTCCTCTTCTCTTCCTACCTTTTTTCCCCCCTGATTCCTTTGTTCAGTTGTATAAAATGTACAGAAACCGATCTCTTTTAGCATGATTCTGACTGGCGTATTTGCTCAAACCAGTCCATACCAGACGAGGGTATAATTGGACTATCCAGGCCTTCCAAAACCCTGCCAATCACACTGCTGTGTAAATAGGCACAGGTGATTGGTTCTAATCAAAGTCATTAGGGTGGTTCTGGAACGATCCTGCTGCCATATGTAGATAATTATGGCAGAAGTCTAAATTCTGGACGCTGGCCAATCTAAATAGCATTAGCATGAGGAATTTAAATAGAACAAAAGGAGAAGGATGGCACAGTATTTAGACATAAATAATAACAGCTCGCACGTCGATTGCATTTTCTGCATGCCAGGCACTCTTCTAAGCACTTTACAGATATTAACTCAACATAACAGCTCTATGAGATAAGTACTGCTAGCATTTGAATTTTATAGGTGAGTAAACTAAGACACAGAGAGGTTAGGTAACTTGGCCGAAACTATACAGTTGGTAAGTGGTGGAGTCTTTATTGGGACCAGGTGGAACAGGAGCTCCGGTCTGCGCTGTTCACCTCACCCTACTGCTATCCGAGTGAGTGGATTAAGATACAACTTTAATCCAGTTTCTCCATCAGACGATGCTGATATTCCCATAGTCCATATGTTGGTAAATAAGAGAGCTAGCTTGACCCCTGGAAGCGGAATGGACCATCAGCATTCTCCATCTTCTTAGCGTAGCAGTCCTCAAAGTTTGGGTTTGTCCAGTTTTTGTTGTTTTTTTTTTTCTTTCTTGTATGTGCACATACAGACATTCCCATTTCTCAGGAAATCAAGACCCAGGGACTTTCAATGGATAAATTATAAAAGCGACAAAATTATTCAGAATAAGAGCAATGCTATGGTTTTCCTAGAGTTTTGTTTGCTTTGGGGGAGAAGGTTAGGGTGTTGGAATGAGAAATTTTTGGTTGATGGGTTGAGTCTGAAAGATTCCTGTTAATGACACCACTCTATGTTGTTACTTAATGGCCTTAAGCACCTCCTACCGTGGTCTCTGGGGTGTGGTCCAATAGCTTTGCTTCATGAAGAAAATTAAAGGGACTCGTGTCTCACACTGGAGGACCTGCCTGTGAAATCAATCTGTCCTCATCACTGAAGTTTTCACCTTCGTCGGTTACCTCATGTTTGAAAAACCAAAAGTTGGAATCATGGCTGTTTTTTCTAAGAGGTGACTTCTTCTACAAACAGATGTGATCTGTTATGTCTGGGCCTGGAAGACACACTGCTTCTTCCCATCTCTGAGGCCAGAGAGAGAAGCTGACAGCTTGGGTTTTTAGCAAAGTTTATAACAGCACATTTCTTTGGGAAAAAATAATTAGCAAGGTAAAGACTTCTCAATAGTTTCTATATTCTCACTTCTCCTTATCCCACATGGGAAACCATTAGAACTTAATTTAAAAACTAAAAAGCAGTGTCAGCACTCTAAAGCAGTGATCCTCAAAAGTGTGGCCCCCCCATATCAGTGGCATCACCATTAGCTGGAAATTCATTGGAAATGCAAATTATTGGGCTCTACCCCAAACTTACTGAATCAGAAACTCTGGGGGTCAGCAGTGTGCCTTGGAACATACCATCCACTGGTGATCCCAGTGCATGCTAAAGTGTGAAAACCACTGTCACGAAGAATTAAGATATTTAATCAAAGCATGCTTCTTACTGTGTGACCTCACTCAAGTGGATAAATGCAAAGAATATGCTACTTAAATATCTTGTCGTCAAGGTTGATCTTAACTGATGTTACCTAGAATGGAGTTCTGTAGCCAGCATGAAACATCAGCCAAATTGTAAGGAGCTGGACCTAAACTTCTGGGAAATTGATGCTATCCCTTCATTACCACCCCCAGAAAAATACCTCCAGAGTGTACAAACCATCATTTGCACCTTAATCCAGGCAGGTGGGATGTGGTTGGAAGCTGATGATGAATTCAGGTGTGTCTTACTTAAAGAGCTCAGTTGTCCCTCTCGCTCACAGCTGCCTTATTGAAGTGATGATATTAAAACAGGGGAAATTCCAAAAGCTAATTCAACCAACTGACTTTAATCACCCAGGGTGACAGGACGCACAGAGAGGCTATAAAGCCTGGAGCTTTGGTCAAATTCGAATGTTATTGCTTTTGACTGGGACCGTTGTGAGACTCACAGAGCAAATGGAACCAGCCCAGTGTGATCTTTAAAATATCTCAGATTGCATGTGAAGCCCCCACACTGTACCCCATGGTTGAATTAATATACACAGCTATGATTCAATAAAAATAAATAAATAAATAAATAAAATAAAATAAAATTAGTTACAAAGATCAAAACATTAAAAAAAGCTGGAATGATTTTTTGCAGACATAAAAATTTATCCTCTCTGAAATAATTAATTGGATAAAATTACTCATTAGACCCATGTATCCTTGTGTCATTATAACTGCAGTGTCAAAAATAACTTTAGCTTTTCTTTCTGAAGAAGCCAGTACATATTTTAAAAGTTACATACCTAACTAGGTCAGATAGTAACTAACTTGCCTTTCTAGTGTTGTTCTGTAGAGAATACTAGTTATAATTACCTTCTTTTTAAAAAAAGGTAATAAAGGCATGGATTCAACATGCAAGAACAAGGATAAAATAGAAGGTCATCAAACTCAGAAGGATGCACAGACCCAGGTTCATGAAGAGATTGTCCAGTGTTGTTTATATTAAATAATGACAATATCATTCTTGGGTTATCATCCCAATCTAATCATAAAGGATTGGAATTGCAGAGCTATCACCTACCTGGATTGGGTACCCCCATCAGAATTTACCTAGGTGGACTGTTGGTATGACCTAACATATTGTTGTGATGCTTGTGTCTTTAGTCATTTCCTTTTCCCTGAGTCGGGGGCACGGAGATGAAAAGTTTATATGGAGCTGGAAGAAAAGTGGTGAAAGGTCATAAGCTTACAGAATTCCTTATGTTTGTGGAAGAATTCGGGTCTTCCCATCCCGTCCTTTGACAGTGACCCAAGTTGTGAGTTGAAGGCCAGACGCCTCACATTTTCCCAGAAGCCTAGTGACCACCCCTGATTTGTACACTGCTGTCCCTGAGCCTGCACAGGGAAACTCAGGTTGGCTCTGACCTCACCCAGTCAACAACTCTCAGGGCAAGGTGGATGAATTTGCTGGGTTGGCTGAAACAATATCAGTTCTTAGCATGTAATTTGTGCCACCCTATGTCTTCTGTAGTTTTCTTAAAAATTCTACAAGTTAGCTACTGTGATCTCCTGGGTGCAGATAAGCAAAAGGAAACTTGAAGAGGTCAAGTGCCTTACCCAAAATTTGCACAGCTATTAAACAGCAGAGCTAATATTTGAATTCAGGTCTGGTTAGGGTTAGGGTAAAACCTAAAACGTGTGACTTCTTCCCTTTGTTCTGTAAATGGGTCACACCAATAAACTGTCCTTTGAACACATAACTGTCTGGCAGTGTGTAAACAGTGCCCAGTGCGTGCTAGCCAGTCTGCCCTGGCCCAGGTCTTAGGTTCGAGACGCCCTGTATATTCCCACTTCCAGCCTGGCTGGCTCCAAGAATGGTTTAGGAGTTAGTGATTGTGGAAGTGTGGCCCCTGGACCTGCCGCGTCAGTGTCACCTGTGAACAGACTAGAAATGCAAATTTTCAGACACCACCCCTTCACCTACTGAATCAGAAAATTTAGGGGTGAGGCCCCCAGTGTCTGTGTTTTAACACCATATCCAGATGGCTCTGCTGCACGAGCAAGATCCGAGAACCCCTGGTTAAACGTATTTCTTGGTGTAGATGGAAACAGTGAAGCAGAGACTGAATTTGGAATTCGACCCTGAGTCTCTTCTGCGCTCTCCCTTCTATTACTCTAACTTTCTGCTTTTCATGTATTTCAGACATTTCTTGGGTTGGCTCTGATGCTCTTCATGTTGCTCTTTGCTGTTTGTTTCTCCAAAATCACTTCTATGTCACTGAGGATGTCATGACCGCCCCATCCCTGGCCTGGAGAAGGTCCCGTCTTAGGGAACAACGCCTGTTTCCTCACCTTGCCCCTCCGACTTTGCCAGGTTATTGAGATTTTCTTACAGGTACCTGGAGTTTTATTCACCATGCACATGAATCCAGGATTCCAGTACATAGTAGGTGTGTTCAAATGGTCTCCAAGCTTTCTGAGATACAGTAACTTCAGAAAAAAAACACCCCTGCCTCTTCCTTCTATTTTTCTCTAATTAATGAATGCCTACTAATTTATGATTCCTTTTTGAAAACAGAATGTAATTTTCTTTTAGTTTCCTTTTCCCAAAGGATATTTGGAGAAGATAAGAAAAAAGGTTGTCTCTGAAAATGTGAGGCTGTTACTTATTAAGGGCAAGTTGTAGTATAAAAGATGAGCTTTGAAGATCTTGAGAACTGGGTTTAAATATCATTTCCACTTTACTGTCTTGGAGGCCTGGGGGAAAAATCATTTAAAATCTCTGAACTTTAATTTTTTCATCTTTAATATGGGAGAAAATAGTACCACCTAAAGCCATTGTGAAAATGATATGGCCTATGAGGGTACAATGCCTAACAAGTGGTTGGCATGTTGTAGGAGTTAAAAAGTAACAAATAACTATCATGATCATGGAGAATGACACAGTCTCATTTCCTTGGAAGCCACAAAATACATGTGGCATAGGTCCCTCAAGGACTGAATTTATTCCTTGGTAAGAAATAAGCAAGATGTTGCTAACTCTGTCCTATGTGTTTGAATTCTTAAGACAAAGCAGGATTTCGAAGAACATTTAGACTTCCCTGAACTGGCTTTGTAGTTCTGTGTTCTGTAGGTGCCACCACCCCCGGCACCCCCAACTGGGGCATTCCCTTCATCCTTCCCTCGTGGGCATACTTCAAAGCCGCAATTCGGGAGGCTCTAGAAAGTAGGACCAGGTCCGTGAGAGAGCACAGTGAGTAGGCAGGCTATGGCTTACGTAGAAGTCACTTTCTAAGATTAGAGAAGGGCCCGCAGGGTAATCTTCCTACAGATGTCACAAGGGGTTCCTGGGGGAGGGCAGGACTTGGTGTGATTCCCCCCTTCTCACAGTCTGCACATCGGTGCTCAGTAATGACTAGCAGAATGAATGAAGAATGAATGGATGGATGGATGAACTTGGATTCTACAACCCCCAAGCCACTATCACCTCCCAGTGTTCCCTTCTATACCTGTCCTCACTGATCGCCCTAACTCCAGCCAGACTTTCAATGGCACCTTGTCTCCATGGGAGCTGTGTTAAGCTGCAAGGAACAGAGCACCAGGGGTAAACTAACAGCTGTCTATTCACCTCACAAAGGGGCATCTGTGCTTTCCCTGGGAGTCGTATGTTGGCTGAGAAACTCCAGCTGTGACATCCTTCAAGGCAGGGAGAGGGCAGTGTCCCCAGACACCTTCTTCTGTCTCTGTATCTTTTCTCTACTGCTGCTCAACAAAATACCCCACAACTGGGACCTGCAACCACCATGATCTACCCAATCAACAACTACACGTGGAGGCACTTTGGCTAGGTCGGTGGGGGGTCTGCCCCTGTGAGTGGGGCCCGTGTGTCTCCCATGGCCCTGCGGGCTCATGGGGCTTGTTCTGCCCAGCAGTCTGGCAGCCTTTCCAGGGGAGGGCCAGGCATGCTAGGCCTCTTGAATCCCAGCCTCAGAACTGATACAATATCATTTTGCCTCCTTATATGGTCCAGAGAAAAGTCACAAGATTAGTTCAGCTTCAAGAGAAGGAAAAAGAAACCCGCCTCCCGGTGAGAGGTGCGGCACGGCCGGTGCAAGGGTTTTGTACACACGGAGGGGGGAGGCATGGAGAATGGGGGCCACTTGGGGTGCTTGGAGGATGGAGGCCATCTGCCTACCAAGGACTCCTTAGCCAAAACTGAAAACGGAAAAGTGGGGCCTGGCCTTTTCCTTTTCTCCCCCCGCCCTTCCTTTCCTTTTCCCCTTCCTTTCCTCCTCTTGTTTTCTGTCATCCTCCTCCCTCCCTGCTTCCTCTCACTCCTGGTGCTTTTTCCAATCAGCTTTACCAGACCCTAAAATACAGAAGACCTGGCAGAGGTGCAGGGAAAGAGGACTGGGACGTGCCACGTTGCAGCTTCTGCCGTGAGACGTAGCTCTCTTTCTGGACTTTGCCAAGAAAGTTCTCAGACCCATATCCCTATGAGACTGCCAGAAACCTCAGTGCCGCTTCCCCCCTAAGGTTCATCCCTGGGGATCATTCATTCTGACTCTGGGAGACCCCAAAACTGAACTTTGTTTCCACTGAGTCATTACAGGAGCCTCTGAATGAGGCAGAAACTGCCGTGGAAATGTCAGTTATGGAAAGCTCCTCCTGAGTACCTATGAGAACAGACTGGCCGCTGCTTCCCTGTAGTTTCTGTAGCTCAGAAACACATTCTGTGATTAGGTATGAAAGGAGACCTTCAAAAACTCTCGTATAATACCTCTCCCTTAGGATCTTTACTTGAAAGCCAAATGATTTTTAAATGGCACATAGGTAAATATCAGTCTGGGTGCAGAAATTTGCTGGCTACACTGGCATTTCAGTGACTATATATATTCTGAGGATAAAGAAGGTTATTATTCACAAAAGAAAGAATATAATGAATAGGCTCATGATCTGAAGTTCATAAAGAACAGTGAACCTTTAGGAAGCACTTATTATATGTCTGGTAGTGTGCAGAGCATTATTTCTATATGGTTCCATTTAATCCTCAAACCACTTTAAGAAGTAGGAGATATCCCCATTTTACATATGATGAAACTGAGGCACAGACAGGTTAGATACTTTTGCTTCATTTACAAGATCCAAATTCATCTCTCTCTGGTTTTAAGCCCCAGCCCCTGACTATTAGAACACTCTACATTCTGTTTATTTATAATCTGTGGTGCAAAAGTAATTATGAATAAACCTAAAAAAAAGTATGCTTTGCAAGTATCAGCTGACAGTCTTGATGGACTGGGCTTGTGTCCCTGTGTGAGAGCCAAAACAATCAAAACTCAGAGGGATCTGCGGTGACTCACAGGCTCTCATGACCGTGCTGTTTAATGAAGTGGAATGTATTACTTAAGATAGATGATTATTGATAATTTTAAAAGGTGTAAACTAGATCTTTATTTAATGTTGTTCTTCATTAACTATGTCATTTTATGTGTATTAAATTACACTTATGGGTCTGGGGTTTGTTGTGGGTTCTTCTATTGTTGCCTGTGGTTGGGTTTTTGTTTGTATCCTATAGGATGTTGGTATTACCCGAGAGATTCGGGTTTCTCAAAGTGAGTTCCCCTGAAGATTACTGTTACATGTTCGTCTTTGTAAATTTGAGCTGCCATAACAAAATACCGTAGACTGGATGGTTTAAACATCCAGAAAGTTATTTATCACTGTTATGGAAGCTGGGAAGTCCAAGAGAAGGGGCTGGCAGATCCAGCATCTGTTAAGGACCTGCCTCCTGTCTGCAGGTGGCCTTCTTCTCATGGCCTCACATCTGGGAGGCAGGAGAGAGAGAGACATTATCTCTTTCACATTTCTTCTTATCAGAGCACTAAGCCCATTTATGAGAACTCTATGCTCATGACTTGAATTACCTCCCAGCCTCCCCCCAATCTCATGACACTGGGCATATAGGCTTCAACATAGCAATTTGAGAGGTGAAGACCTAGCATTCAGCCCTTACTGTTCCTAGATGTCCCATGAACAAAAAGGGTGCCGTTGTCAAATACATTTGTATAATGTAGGATTTGTTGAGATTCAAATTATGTTTGTTCACTGCAAGACTTATCAGAGCCTTTTGCACTTTGTAACCTGCACTGTGGCTCTTGGAGACAGCAGACCGTTTCATTATTGGCCATACCTATTTGATGATGAAAAATACCGAACTATTTGATTGCTAGTCAATCCGACCTCTTGTTGTTGGTCAGAATTCATAAAAGTTAGTAGATCTGTATGAATTTCTAAATCCACTTATGAATGTAATAATGTTGTATGCATTTTTCATTGTTTTCTTCTCATTCTGCTAAAAGTAATTTCCATTTTTGGACGAAAATTACTTGGATTTTAAAGATTTAGGACTTCCTGTATTTATTTATCTAAAAATAAACAAAAACATAATATATATATTGGCTTTTAAACATCAAAGAACATTTATTATATTATCTATAGCTATTATGTCCAAAAATACAACATATCCTCTCTTGAAAATTATTCTGGATTTCCAGTGCCAAATTCAAGAAAGTCATCATCTAGGTGAGAAAACTAACATCTTTGGAGTATTTACCTTGTGTGAGTCCTTCTTACGTCTGACTTAATCCTTTCACAGCCATTTAAAGTAACTTTTTGTGTCCTCACTTTACAAATACAAAGCCTGCATTCCACAAATAAGTTTATATACAGGGATGCCAAAAAAAAAGTACATACATTTAAAGCGATCTTTTTGGAAGTAAAAGCGATCATTCTTCAAGAAGTGCATAAATTGCCAGTAAAATGGATGTGCACGGCATGTCTGGGTACACTTGATCACTAATAATACCTTCAGTTCAACTTCAAAATGTAATACGTAGATAACATCTCTTAAAAACGTGAATGCGAGGCATTGCCTGTGGCTCAGTGGGTAGGGCTCCAGCCCCATAAACCGAGAGTGGCCGGTTCGAACCCAGCCCCAGTCAAACTGCAAAAAAAAAAAAAAAAATAGCCAGGCGTTGTGGTGGGCGCCTGTAGTCCCAGCTACTTGGGAGGCTGAGGCAAGAGAATCACCTAAGCCCAGGAGTTGGAGGTTGCTGTGAGCTGTCATGCACTCTCCGAGGGCGAGAAAGTGAGACTCTGTCTCTAAGACGATAAATATATAAATAAAAATTTTAAACATTGGCTTGGCACTTGTAGCACAGTGATTATAGCACCAGCCATATACACCAAGGGTGGCAGGTTCGAACCCGGCCCAGGACAGCTAAACAATAGCTAAAAACTGCAACCAAAAAATAGTGGGCATTGTGGTGGGTGCTGGTAATCCCAGCTACTCGGGAGGCTGAGGCAAGAGAATCGCCTAAGCCCAAGAGCTGGAGGTTGCTGTGAGCTGTGATGCCAAGCACTCTACCGAGGGCGATAAAGTGAGACTCTGTCTCTAAAAAAAAGTGCTTTTTTTGGCACTCTCTGTAGTTAGTAAAGCAAAAGTGCCAGGACTTGAATCTAAAACTATCTGACTCCCAAACCCTAGTTATTATGGAAAAAATAAAAAGAACCAAAAGAATTTAAATAAAAATGATAGAAAAACCTGCCATTTGAAAACAGGTATGATTGTTAAACTGACAACAACAATCATATTACTTCAAAGTGACCAGAAAAGGCTAAAAGGAGGTAAGATCCATTTCTGTTAAAGTATGAATGGGGACTGAAAAAGTAATCTGGTCTATCCTCCAGATTCAAAAATTAGGGAATAATCATTTAAGCTTGACTAGGGTTACTTTCAGAAATCTCAAACTATTAATAAATTAGATAACACAATTTTTAACTAAATTACCACCAAGAGATGTTTTATTCTGAAAAACATAAGCGATTGAAGAAGTAAGCATTCCTGGGTCAATTTGTGTTTCAAACTTTTGATTTAAGCTCATGTTCAGCAACCCGTGTTTGCTCACAATGCACCCTCTGATGCCTCCTGATTACCAGCTAGCTGGTCTGTTCAGCATAATGGGCTGTAGACTCAGCCTGGGGCACCATGTTGCAGTCATTCTGGGACAGACTTGGCCTTTTGTAGACTGGGGGACAGCCTTCACTTGCACTAGACAGGATTTAGCTAAAAGGACTAGGTAAGGAAAGATTCTCTATTTTCCTCCTTTTTCTGTAAACACACTCTGCTATATCACATGCAAAACCAAGAAGGCTGCTTTAGATCTCATCTTGAAGCAAAGGCACTGCTGGCATTTGTGTCATAGCAGGGATGGAGCTGGAATTGTTTTTGAGCTAGAGTCTCAGCCTTTGTGATGCAAAGTGATTGACAGATCAGAGGTCTGGGTGCATGTTTCCAACTGAATAAATGCAGCCCCATTGTTACAAGGAAGAGATTCAGCAATATGCCCGGTCCATTTTTTAAGAGAAAGTAACAAGGCGAAATACTCAAGGTACTCCGTCAGCTTTAAGGCAAGATGACAAGGAGAAGTAGGAAACACACAGTGATGTATCTTTTGAGCAGGGTACCTGAGAATACAGCACACGTGTGTCCCTTCCCGACTCTGAAACCTGACGACAAACAAATGCCTTCCAACTAGTACGAGCAGGACAGGGTATGTCAAAAGTATCACCAAAAAAAAGGTGAGAAGTCAGTCATGGTCTGTATTTTTTGTTTTGTTTTTTAAATCATCATGATGAGAATTTTTTAAAACTCTGTGAGTATCATGGTGTCCAAGTAATGATGGCACATCATTTATATTCCCTCTGCTTGGCTGGGATTCTTCAGCTCCACACAGGGAAAGACATTTTATCACGGTGGATATTTTACCACTATCATTCTTTCTAGGTCTATTTTGTTGTCATGAGAGATTTCTCTATTGTATTTGTTCCCAGCTGCCTTCTCAATCATCCCTCCTTATTTTTATTTATTTAATTATTTATTTTTGGTGGCTTTTTTCATCCCTCATCCCCCTGTAACAACACTCAGCTTGATTCCTGGCTCCATCACTTAATGGCTACGTGATCCTTGACAAAATTGACACAGTAGAGTCTATTTCTTCATACATGATAGGGTAGAAATAACCACTCTGCTTATCTCACTTTGCAAACTGTAAAATGCTGTCTAAATACGTTTGTTGTGGTGGTCATTATTGCCCCATTCCCACCTGTCCCCAGTTGAAACTGTCAGCCATCTTTCTGGTTGGAAAGGCCGAGGGGGAAGAAATCACCTCTTCCCTCCGCTTCCTGCCACCCCATCTGCCCGCTGCTGCCATCACCTTCTTGGATTTGCAATGGATGTGTTCTTTTCCCTCTCCGTGACTTGAGTCTTGTATGGTCAGTGGAGATCATTTCATTTCTATTCTATTTCCATTTGCTCAGCATTTCCTACTAATTGGGGTGTTACCTGTCTCTTCATCGCTGTGCTTACCTGGCTTTCTTTCTCTCTACGGCAGATGAAAGGCTGCCAGCAATGTCAAGGGAAGTGATTAAGTCACACGGCTTAAAAAGAAGAAAAGGCAGCGAGAGAGGCACCAAGAATGGAAAACTATTAGGAAACTTTGGGGGGTGTTGGGATAATTAGAACAGATTGTCCAGTGTTTTTATAGACTCACTTAAGAGGTGTGGCTAAATCTCTGTTAAGTCAGATGACTTGGAGTGAACAGGCTGTGGGTGGATAGGTTTCTGTGTGGCTCTTAAAAACGCCATGCAGAGATTTCTCGAACTCCTTAAACATAGCCAATTATTGTCTTATTCCTAGGCAAAAACCGCCTGCTAAGAATAAGTAACCCTCAGGCCAGGCGCAGTGGCTTATGCCTTTAATCCCAGAACTCTGGGAACCTGAGGCAGGTGGATTGTCCGAGTTCACAGGTTCTAGACCAGCCAGAGCTAGAGTGAGACCCTGTCTCTAAAACTAGCCAGGCATAGTGGCGGGCTCCTGTAGTCCCAGCTACTTGGGAGGCCGAGGCAAGAGAATCACTGGAGCCCAAGAGTTTGAGGTTGCTGTGAGCTGTGACACCACAGCACTCTACCAAGGGTGACAATGTGAAACTATCTCAGGAAAAAAAAAAAGTAACCCTTGAAAATGTAACCTATAAATTTAATTTGACAGAAGCCTTCTTGTGAAGGGAGAGGATATAGGAAAATGGAAGTGATACTGGAGCAGAAGCAGCGAGGTGTGCTTTCAGGTTCCATTCCCACCACCTTCTCCCTAGATGCGCTGAAACAGCAATAATGATCATGCAGTGCTCTTCACATTAGAAGGCACCTTTGTTTCATGAGCTCATCTGAACTGAGCCTGGTTCCAGTGGTGACACAGTGAAAGTACAAGGAATTTACTCAGACATCAGCCAGCCCCTGCTGTAACAATAAGCAAACCACCAATCCCCGACAATCTTCATTTATTCCCCACGTGGTTATTTAGAGGATGAAATAAAACCGTATATGTAAAAGCTTTCTGTAGAATCCAAGGAATCACGTAGCAGTTTTGGGGATTTTATGAACACAGGAGAAATTTTAGACTTTCTACTAGTACGGTGTTTGGTTCCAAGCAAGAGAAACTAACTCTGTTAAAATAAGAGGCAAGGGAACTTACTGCAGTGGTATCACAGAGTTCCCAGACTCCACATTAAGTCTGAAGATCCAGGCTTAGAAACTATCCAAGGATCCATGGAAGGAAAGGGGCTGGAGCCGCAGCTGTGACATGCCACCACAGGCGCAGATGGTCATTGCTATTCCAACAGCTGTGGCCCATGGATTGGGACCGGTTGGTCTAAATCTCATTTCTTCTTATTCCCACACTTTTAGACTTTTCAGCACTTCATGTGCCCTCATTTCAATGTATTCAGCCTTGTAATGAATATTGAATCTCTCCCCACTAGGATGGGGTTGCTCTATCTCTCATACTCCTGAGATTTTATGATGAAATATTTCCGTGTCACATTTTCCTGGTGATAAAACACTGTGTTGAGAAAACTGTTTTCACAATGAAATTTTAGAGAGCCTTAAACTTAAGATGAAGATGACTATCAGTAGTATCCTGCAGATTCAGCAGAGGCATGGCTGAGCAAGATAATTTCTTCCATGAAAAGAAAGAAAATAAGAGCACCAGGGGGATTTCTTAGACCCCATTATTGTGCACTTTTTAGGTTTATTATGTAAACCAAAGAAAGGGTTGTGCGGTTCAAGGACTCACAGGTCATAAAGTGAGTCCCATCAGCACGGCTGAGGGCTTGTGCTGCAAACCAGTTCCATGTACCATCTCCATTTGGCCTGCGTTCAGTACCAGGATGCAATACGGTCGTGGGGGTCAAAAGCTCAGAAGCTGTGAGCATCTGTTCAACGCTGACATCCCTGTAAAAAGCAGTGGAAGGCAGGGAGGTACCTTTTCCTCACGGAGGCTTTCATCTTCCCCTAATTGTTGCATGATTAGAAACAAAGTAAGGAATTGCAGTTTCCAGAAAGACAACATTCTAGCCTGAGTCCCTTAGAAAATGGAGCTTGGGTGAATTCTTGGGTATTAGTCTATAGCAGGGTACTACGTGCAGCTTCAAGGGAACCAGAGTGTGGGAAAAATAGGAGTGAGTCGGGACGGCAGGAGAGCAGATTTCTGGGGCCCTATCACAGCTTTATAACAAACACAGTGCACTACTCAGTCTCTCCGGACGTCCTCAGAGACACCAGCTGAAACTGCTGCGTGTTTGAGTAGTCCGTTAGGGGAGGAAGGTAGAGGAACTTTTTTGCTGGCTCTTGTGAAAGTTGTCCCCTCTGACATCAACTCCCTTGCACTTCTGGGTTTCCCTCCTCCTCTTTCTCTCCCCAGCAGCCACCTGGGAACTCATATCCCAAGGCAGCATCTGTGACACAAGCCACAGCACTCAGGCTGTCTGAGATGGAAGAAAGCCAGGGGGACTGCCTGTCTCTCCACCTGCAGCCTGGCCAGGCTGGGAAAGGACTTGCATGTGTTGAGAAAGCCCCACAGGGTCCTAAACCTCGGTAGCAACAGGGATGAAAGGCAAGGGGGGTGTATGGGGAGTCACAGGACCATGCCTGGGGGGAACACGAGGAACCCAGAGCAGCTGCTGCAGAGAGCCCAGCCAGCTAACCCAGCGGAACACCAGAAAGGGCAGCACAGAGCTCAGCCAAGAGTGAAACAGCCCTCTGTATCTCCAAGACTACATGCACCTTAGGGCCCAGGGGTCATAGTGGAGACTCATTAGCATCATCAGTAGAAAAACGTGGCCAACGGCATCCAGCAAGAAGTGGAAACTGGGTTATATACAACAAGATCACCCCAAGATCCTTTCGTTATGAACACCAAAACATTATCAGGTAGAATACAAATATATTAAAATGCACAGCTGGAGTGCATTTAAGAAAGAAAGAGAAATTCCCAGATTCCGGGAAAAAAAAGGGGAGGAATAAAAAAAAATTCAGTAAGTATGAGCATGTTTTGTAAGTTATAAAAGGAGTGGCTTTTGGTGTCAATAACTTACAAAGTTGGGCCTCAGAAAAATGAGAAGTGTAAGATCAAAACCTTCAAAAGGCTGCAACCCATCTGCACTTGGCAGTGACATGTAAGCTCTCTCTGACTCTCATTGCCTGCATCTTATTTGGGGAAAAGTTTTTTTTTTTTCTGAGAAATCAAACCCAGGACTGCATTTCTGAGAGGTTTAAAGTCTTATTTTATACAGACAGAAAACTGTCAAGGTGAAGCTATATCATAAAATATATCATAAAAATTGACTCCCTGACAGTGATACTCCTAAGGTTCTTGGTAGAAACCAAAGCAGAAAATACACTAGAAAGTCAAGCAGTAGAATTTCTGAAGGAAAAAAAGACATCCCACAAAAGAACAGTTCCCCCCATGGCTGCACAAACTATATAATAATTGGACTTTTAGAACTTGAAAAGAAGAATCTCAAATAATAAAAATATACATATATAAAACCCATTTAAAATCATTAAAAATGCAAATAAAAGGATCCAAGCTATTAATAAAAAAAGAAGAATCCATGAACGAAGGATAGGCAACATAGGAAAAGAACCAAATACAACATCTAGATAGGGGAAAAGTACTACATAAAGTTAAAACCCCAATGAACAGATTAAATAATGGATTAAACACTTCAAAAGAGAGAATTAGCAGGTTAGAAAATAAATTTGAGGAAATTAGATGAAAAATAGCAAGAAAGTATAAAAGAAAGGTTAAATAGTTTAAAATGTATAGATGCCACCTATATCTAAATAGGAGTTCTAGAATGAAAGGACACAGAATATGGGAGAAACAGTATTTGAATAGAGTACCCTTAATGTTGATGAATGAATGACCCACCAGGAGATGAAATAATCAAAATCCAACATCATAGGTAATGTCTTAAAGCAAATAGAAATTAATGAGAGGCTCCTTACCAAAACAAAAACAAACAAACAAAAAAACCCAAATTTAAACTGGAAGCTGACTTCTCAACATAACACACATTGATAGTGCCAAATGATGCTGTGATGATGCAAAATCACCATTGGCCTCAGTGTCTATACCCAGCTAAACTATCATTCAGGGGATAGGACAAAGTAAATGCATTTTTACAAAAATAAAGACTAAGAAATCTACCTCTACCAACATTATAAACCTCAAAACATAATACTGAGTGAGAAAAGCAAGCTGCAACAGAGAATATACAATACTACTGACATAAAATTATAAAGCCCAACACCAAAACGTCTCCAGTTTGTGTATTTCAAGCAAAAAGCAGTATTAAGAAAACTATAAGAGAACGTTTACCGCTGGATCGAAAAGAAGGGAAGTAAAAGGGATGGGAAAGGCAGTTGGTCTTTCATTATACCTACAACGCCATGTCTTTTTTTAATATAAGAGAGATCTCAGGGAAATGGCTAAGTATTAACATTTCTGAATCTAGATATGTAGGTACCTGGTGTCTGTGATTTTACTTCTCTTCTTTCTGTTTGAAATGTTCCAAAATAAAAATGTTTAAAGAAATGAAGCTCCGTGAAACGGAGAGAGAAGAAAGTAGAGGATAGAGAGAGAAGAAAGGGGTGGCAAAGTGGCATGGTGAGCTATTGAGGATGGTTGGTAACAAACTAGAAAGGACACCCTTGTAGGAAATGAGATCCATTCCTGTCCGACTGGGGCGAAGTGACAAAGAGAACTAGATGTCCAATCTAGGTCATGTTCCCACCCCTTCCATTAGCAACTGTATGAACATAGGCAGAGACATCCCTTCCCCCACCCTCAGTTTCCTTGTCTGATGGGCTGTGGGGTTGGAACTACTTTTTCTACAAGATACTTGGCATTTCTAGCATTCTTTTGTTCTTTGCCCTTTGATTTTTCAAATAGCCCCATTTTAAGGCATTAAAAAAGGCCTTTTCCACTCATGTATCAGTGAGAATTCCTTTGGCTTCAAGTGATGGGGAATTCAGCACAAATTGGCTCAATTAAAGTGAAAGATAGTCAGTTTACATAAGATGAAAATCTCAGGATAGGTCCAATTTCAAGAATAACTAGATTTTGGAACTCAAAAATACTATCATAAGCCCTAGGGTTTTTTTTTTTTTCTACTGTGTCTTCAGTTAACATTGGCTCTCTTCTTAGCCATCCCATGTGATAAGCCAGATGGTGGTTGTGGCCAGATGGTGATGGCAGCTCCAGCCTTAACATTCTTTGAGTTGTCTGTACTGCAAGAAAAGCAAAATCTTTTTCCCTGCAGAGCCAGTGCACCTCTCATTGTGTCTCATCAGCTGTGATGAGAATCCTGTGCCCAACACTGAACCACACTCCTGGTAACTGGGGAGGGCTGTGTACTGATGAATTTGAACGTTGAACATCCTTCTACTATTGAATGGGCACAACTTCACTCTAGCCAAGGCCCTTCATACTGAGAGTTGAGGAGGGCATCATTTCCCAGAAAGAAACTAGGATGTGGTTCCCAGAAAGAGGATGAATGGAAATCAGATGTACCCCACACAAACAGATATACAGGAGTGACTTTCCAAGAGCCTAAGGCTTTTAGCTGCTTTTTATAGGGAATGAGAGAAGGGGAGGGAGAAATGTTAAAAAGTGCGGAGTAATTCTAAATGAAAAATAGGGTCATGCAGAATCTACTAGCCTTAATTCCAGCATTTACCAACAAGGTGGAAGCTTAGTAAGCTTGAGATGTGTAGTTTTTGGAATCAATCAAATGCATTTCTAATTAGAATAACAGACAGTAATTCGTGGAACAGATAGGCCTTGAGTTGTTCCCCAATCATAATAATGAAAATTAAGTGATTTAAGACGGAGTTAATGTAGATTTGTGGAAGGTGGAACATAACGCCTTACCAAGAGATGACAGGCACAGTACACGCCTACAGAAAATGGTGTTGTGTACGGCAAGGAACAGAGCACCTCTGTTAGAAATAGAACACTAGGTTCTGGAAATTGTTTATCTTCACAGTATTGCTAGAAAAAATTATATACAGAGTACTCCCCAAAAGTATACATATTTTTAAAAAGGAAAAAAATTACAAAATTGTAATATTCAATATATGTTGATAACAAAAGATGAAATGAGTCACATTTGAGCACCTCTTCTAATCGCAGAAGTCAAACATGGCTTGAGTATTACAATTTTAATAGTTCATTCCTTTCTTAAAATGTGCATACATTTGGGGGGGACACCCTCTGTGTTTATTTTTGAAACTGGAAACTTCATAAAATCTTAATAAAAAAGGCTTAATCAGCTTAAAGTAAAAATAGGGAAGTTTTCATAATAGGTGAATATTTCTTGGCTGTGATTCCCATAGAGATAAATAATTCTGGGAGGATAAAATACAGAGGAGTAGGGGAAGCCCTTCTCTATCCTTCTGTCTTTATTGGCCAAGATATTCCAAATCTTCCCCTCTAATTTTCTCACCTCTGTTTTTCTTTTCCACACCTCTTCTGTCCAGAAAGTGACAACAATGAAAATCACTTTGGCACCCTGTATCAGCCCCTGAAAGGGTTGGAAAAACATCACTATAAACAACCTGGTCTAGTATTTCCAAAGCCCTGAAGATGATGATGCAAAAGTTTTCTAAAATTCCTTTCTGACTGACTTTCTGTCAAAATACCCAAAAGAAAACCCCTATCTAAAGCACAGAGAGGTGGGAAAACTATCCCAGAGGCACACAGTTGATAAGTGGTGGGACCAAATTTGACTCCAGAATCTGTGATGATAACCACCACACCAAACTGTCTCGGGTCAAAGAACGTGGGAAATGTGGATGTGCATAGTCTTTAAAAACAGCTAAGATAGAGTTAATCAAATGAGGAAATGTGAGGCCAAGGGAGGCACATGTATGTTCTAAAACAGTCCACTCTGAGTATGGCCACACCGGATTTGATACAAGTGCTGTCCTTGCTGGAAGGAGGGAGGCTAATTATGGGGACGGGGTGATGAAATGAAAGTTGTCCTTTTAAGGAAGGGATAGGGTCTACCCATCCTTGGCTTCTACACGCAGAATGCTGGGCATATTGTTTGTGTTTGTATTAGTTAGCTAGTGCCACATGACAAATTACCCCAAAAATAAAATAAGAAAATAGGGCATTAACAGACCATATTTCCCTTCTATTTCTATTCAAGTATTTGTTTGCAAATAGTAAGAAATGGTAGCTTAAAACAACACACATATATTATCTGTGGGTCAGGAATCTGGGTGCAGATTAGCTTTGTTCCTTCAATTTAGGATTTCCCACAAGGCTGAAATCACCATGGTGGCTGGGGCCGCAGTCATTTGGAAACTCACTGGGGGAAGGATCCAATTCCAAGTTCACTCAGTGTTTGCTGGCATGAGCCAGTTCCCTGTGGGCTGTTGGACTGAGAGTCTCTGCTCCTTACTGGTTGTTGTCTAGATGTCACTCTTGGTTCCTTGCCATGTGGGCCTTTCCAACATGGAAGCTGTGTCCATCATCAGAGTGGCCAAGACAGATGGGCAGGGAGGAAGATACTGGCAACATGGGAGTCATGGTCTTTTATGATGTAATCTCAGAAGTGACACACCATTACTTTTATAAGTCATGAGGTCCGGCTGACCTTCAAGAGGTGGGCATTCCACAAGGGTGTTAATATGGAATCACACAGGCTACTCTAGAGGGCTTATCCCACAGTACTCAAAGTGTATATGTTCAATTGAACTTTGCCCATCAAAATGCAAATAGTGCTCATAGGAGTTGGAAAAAAAAAACAATAAGCTTTACTTGTTATCTCCATTTAGCCTTCAAGTTCAAAGTGATTATTATATCATGCCCACAGAGATAGTTATTTGCAAACAAATACTTAAATAGAAACAGGAAGGAAGGGAAATATGGTCTGTTAATGCCCTATTTTCTTATTTTATTTTTTGAGAGTTAGGATTTCTGTCCATCTCCCAGTGTGGAGTGCAGTGATGCCATCACAGCTCACTTCAAACTCCTAGGCTTAAGTCATTCCCCTGCTTCAGCCTCTTGATTGGCTGGGACCATAGTCATACACCACCACACCCACCTAATTTTTTCATTTTTTTAGTAGAAATGGGGTCTCTCTATGTTGCTCAGGCTGGTCATGACCTCTTAGACTTAAGCAATACTCCCCCCTCAACCTCCTAAAGCACTGGGATTAGAGGTGTGAGCCACCTGCAATTTGTGCCTAACTAAATGCCCTATTTTTTTGTGCTGAACACTAGTAAATGACCCTAGGAAGGGTTTTTTTTTTTTTTTAATTTTATTATTAAATCTTAGCTGGGTACATTAGTGCAATCAAGGGTTACAATGTGCTGGTTTCATATACAATCTGAAATATTTTCATCAAACTGTTTAACACAGCCTTCATGGCATTTACTTTGTTCTTGTATGAAGACATTTGTATTCTGCATTTAGTAAGTTTCACCTATACCCTTCTAAGATGCACCATAGGTGTGGCCCCACCAATTACCCTCCCTCCGCCCCCAACCTCCTCCCTCCTCCCCTCCCTTGCCCCTT
>CAUYON010105748.1:0-24386 GCA_963573935.1 Arctocebus calabarensis
CTAGTACCATGCTGTTTTGATCATTATAGATTTGTAGTATAGCCTGAAGTCTGGTAATGTGATACCTCCTGATTTGTTCTTATTTCTGAGTAATGTATTTGCTATTCGAGGTTTTTTTCTGATTCCATATAAAACAAAGTACTATTTTTTTCAAGTTCTTTAAAGTATGACAATAGTGCTTTAATAGGGATTTCATTAAATCTGTAAGTTGCTTTGGGTAGTATGGACATTTTAACAATGTTGATTCTTGCCACCATGGTATGTTTGTCCATTTGTTAACATCTTCAGCTATTTCTTTTCTCAGAGTTTCATAGTTCTCCTTATAGAGGTCTTTCACGTCCTTTGTTAGGTAAACTCCCAAATATTTTATCTTCTTTGGCACTATTGTAAAAGGAATAGAGTCCTTAATTGTTTTTTCAGCTTGACTATTGTTGGCATATATAAAATCTACTGACTTGTAAGTATTGATTGTGTATCCTGAGATGCTGCTGTATTCTTTGATCACTTCTAAGAGTTTTGAAGTTGAGTCCCTGGGATTTTCCAAGTATAGGATCATATCATCTGCAAAGAGTGAGAGTATGATCTCCTCTGACCCTATTTAGAGATGCTTGATCACCTTCTCTTGCCTGATTGTGATGGCTTAGACTTCCATTACTATGTTGAATAGCAGCGGAGACAATGGACATCCTTGCCTTGTTCCTGATCTGAGTGGAAATGTTTTCAATTTTAAACCATTCAATATGATATTGGTTGTGGGTTTGCTGTAGATGGCCTCTATTAGTTTAAGAAATGTCCCTTCTATGCCTATCTTCTTAAGAATTCTGTTTATGAAAAGATGCTGAATATTACCAAAGGCTTTTTCTGTGTCAATTGAGAGCTTATTTACTCTTAACATTTTTTTTTTTATTCCAGCTTTTTTTCCTTGATGATGTGATGGCAGTTGAATTTATGAAGTAGACTTTTCTCCCAAGATCTAAGTCCATAATATTTATTGATGAGCTGTCCAAATACAATAATTCAATGTGTGATCAACCTTAATACAGCTCAGAGTTAAGGGGTAATGGGCAGTGGAGACAGCACAGAAAATTGCCGTATTTGCTAGAGCATTTGTGTCATTAGTCATGTTCCTTTAGAGATGCTCACAGAACAAATAACAGAGAACTCGGAGTTGAAGAGGCAGTCAGAGCTAGCAGCATAAGGTAATGACAGCGTGGGGCAGGATTTCTGTGGGAAACAACTTTGGCAAACCACAAAGATCTCTTTCCATTCTCACTTGGTGAAGGAGGTTCTATTGTGTGGGGCAGAATGCCATTTCTAGCATGTCAAAGTAGATTTCTATTTGACACATTGTTTTTGTACTGTTAGGATGTTGGTGACTTTAATGCCCATCAGGGAGATGTTGGCAAGTTCACACACCTTTAATAACATGAAATTACTTCACTGCACAGAGCAGGCAGAAGAGTTTTCTTTGTGCAGTATTATTATTCTCTTTTTCCATTGTGGCTAATGCCATGGGAAAGAGGGTGAGTGTCAAAAATGCAGGTCTGACTTAGCAGGTGAAATGTCTTAGCATTTAACAAAAGCAGTTTAGGACCCAGATAGGCTGTTTGTTATGTAATGTGCACTGACAGTTCTGTGAGGGGAAACTCTAGCCTGACTGGCTTGAGAGTTGAGTCACATCCTGTGGATCCAAAGCAGCTGTATTTAAACAGCACGGGTTCCTCTTACTTTCCGCCTAAGTCGCTGCAGTTGAGAGCAGCAAGTGCCTGGTGCCAGGCTGTTGCTGTCACTGGGAGAACAGTCCCTCCTGCTGGTGCTCCGTGAAGAAAGACAAGTCTGGATGTGCAGTTCTCTCACTGGAGTGAAGGATGTTTTGTTCATTTCTAATCCACTATGCTAGATAGCTGCAAGCTGAACACTGCCTGCGTGTTGCCACTTGTCTATAAGAAGGTAAGTGCCATATCTTGGTTCACTCATGGGCTGTGACAGCCTGGGATCAGTGTGGCAGCTTTAGTACAAGACTGTACCTCAGAAAATACCTTCTCACAGGATATTGAGGTAGCATTTGAGATTCTAAAGCAAATAATTTTAGCTTTACAGGGCAATTCACTTGTGAGAGACTTAATGCAATAGATTGCTACTCCTTTTATGGAAATTTTTAATGAGAAATATGATACCTAAGAAACCCCATAGTACCTTTATATCTCTTTAGGTTTTTTTTTCTTTAAGGATTAAGTAATACTAGGGTCTTAATTTTTTTTCTTTTTGCTACTCTATGATTTCAGTTAAAGGTGATACTTATATAAGATTCATATGAGTTTTATTCTGAATCATTAGAGCTCAATAAATTTATTTGTCTATTGAAATAAAAAGTAGCCTTAGTAACTATTAGAAAATTTAAGGTGGAAAAGTAATGAACTATGGCCCTTTCATATTTGGCCTTCTGTTTAAGTAAAATGTCAACATATTTATGAACTTCTAATTGATCTGCTTGTTTGAAATGTGTATGAACTTGTTTAGCACAGTTGCTGCTAGAGACACTCATGCAAATTATGTGGCTAGAGGAATCTGTGAACAAAGAGTAGATGAGAGGTTCGATTTTGTGATTCTTTAGGTTTGCTTACAGCTTGCTCAAAGGTTGAGGTGGGAAACAGGAGTGTTGTCTTGCTGTTATAGTGATTAAAGAAGTAACATCAAATCGGAGTTTAAGGTGGTATCTGGTGTCACATAACTTTGAGCACTGATACTTAAGACCCTGAAACTCTTTTTAGGTAGAAAAGTTTAATTTTATTTTGACAGCCATAGCTGTGAATTTGCAAGATATTATAAATTGAGGTTCTCAAAAACATGTCTACTAACAGTTAGCAATTAATAATACTTCCTCTTAATAGACTTACTATCATGCTTAGTGATTATTTCAATTCTGTTCAAAATTATACCCACAGCAGAACTGCTAGATTCTAAAATATGGGGAAATTACTTTTCATTAGATATATATTCAGTAATTTGGTTTTGCAAAAGTCAAAGCGTTAATGCACTGATAGAAAGCATGTGATTGTTCTCATTTTTGGAGGGGAAATTAAAATTATTTGAACTTCCAGACATATTTGAAGGCAGTATTGCAAATTGGAAAAGAAAAACTTTAAAGAACATGACTTAGCACTATGAGAGCTTTTGGGACTTGGAATAGTGGAAAGGCATACTTCCTAAAAGACCATAAAATAAGATGAAATAAATAGAAAATCCTGGGGCCGGATCATACATTAAGCTGCTTTTTTTTGCCTGGGCAGGAAGGGGGCTATTCTAGCTAGTCAAGTATCCTGCTTAAGAACTTTTTTCTTAGGCTATGTGTGAATTATTAAGTAAAAGGAACAGCGTATGTATACCTACCTCAAGACAAAAGTAGTTTGTTTACTTTGCATAGTTTCACTTAATTATGGACTAAAGTGGCCAAGAAAACTATTATTATGACTGACAACTCAGACTGATAAAATGTTATGAAATCAAGTTTTTAGAAAATGCTTTGTTTCAAATATGGACTTAATGATTCATGGCGTCGTGCAGACGACGGGCTGCTGCCTGAGTGCAGGCAGCTTGTTCTTCCCCCTTCCCTCGAGTCGCCCGTCCTTTGGCTGTTTTCCTGCTTTTTTGAGGGGATGTGGACCATGGGAAGAGAGGGAAAAGGAAAGAGGACAAAGAAGGAGAGGGAGAAAATCTCAGATAGTGTAGTAAGTCTGTTTTTCACCTCTCATGAAGGTCTTGATGAGGAAATTGGTCAGAACAGGTTCGCTGTAAGGGCTAAACCGCCTCTTTTAGGTAACGTGTGGATTTCATTTATCAGGAAATGCCTTGACCTCAGAGATGTGCAATAATTGGGAACTTCATTAGGACAGACTTTCCAGACCTAGCCTACCTCAGAGGATTGTTGCAAAAATGAAATAAAATCATATCTGTTGTTGTATTTTTATTAATTTTAAAGTGTAGACAAACATATTTTTAAGGAATCATCTTTGGAAATTCCATTCAGAATTTAGTATATTTCTTTTTGTAACAAGGGTCTCATTTTTTTCTTCCTCTTTGTAAACTATTTTTTGTTAATTTCCAATGTATATCGAGATATTTTGCAAAGATGAACTCCAAAAATAAAAATCCAATTTCTCCTAAGCCCCATGCTTTTGGAAATTGTAAGTAGCTCTGGGATTCTCCTTCTCACTCAAAACATACATTTTTGTGTGGGAAATTAAATGTTAATTTTAAGCTAAAATCAATGTATTTGTCTCAATTGGGGGTTGAATCTTCAGAAGCACATAGCTTGACATTTTTTCTTTATTTTTAATTTTTTTTTCTTTTGTTGCTTGAAGAGTTCATGATGAGGAACCACAGAATAGGAACACGTTTTTAATGGAATGCTTGTTCTGAATCCTGAAAACTAAATCTTTCTAGATTGTTTTTTCTGGATCATAATATCTATAGTGAATTCTACTAGATAGCAAAGGCAGTATACTTTGTAAGGGAAAAATAAGTAGAAGTAATTTGCCCATCTAACTCTGAAAATCAGTTAAGAAGCTCAAGTGAGCTCCATAGTGCCTTTAAATATCATCATCACAAAGCAAGATACACACAGGTATGTATTTGGAAGAGAACTTAGATGTCATTTTAATCTCATTTCACAGAGCAGGGAATTAAGGTCCAAAAGGGTAAAGAAAGATGCCTGGTTACATTTAGCAAGTATCTGAGCAAAAACCTATGTCTGGAATCTTTGTGCCTGCTCAGCGAGCTCGAAGTTGATAGAAGACCAGCTGTTTCTTGTGTACTACTGTTGAGGTGGGATTTTTTTGAATGATAAATAGTGTTTTCCAAATGTTGATGAATACTCTATGGGAAGCTATATTCTTTGTAGAATGTTTCACGGCAGACAGTTTTGTGGGCTGAGGATTCTCTGTTTGGTCTAGTTTGGCGGAGCATGTATTTGTGAAATGACTTTTGCACTATCTTAGCTATTGTCACAGTACTAGTGTCCACGTCCTCACCCCAGGGATGTGAGCCATAAATGTGAATGGGTGCACTGGAAAGGGCAGATTCTGTAGCTTTTAAAATTGGAGGTGATGTCACAGATTGGTCTGATATGCTGCATTTGCTAAAGGTGTTTAACAAAAAGAGATTCTCCAGAAGATTTCCTTTTGAAAAGAGATGAGGAAAATACAAGCAGCCAGTGGACTTCCAACCATTTCTATCAGAACTAATCTGGCAATTTTTATGTTTTATTTTTTTAAGTGTGTAAATATTTTTCTTTTTATTTTTACTTTGTATTGTGGACAATTGTATGCATAAAGAAACTTAAGAACCCACGGTAAGTCATCATTTGTAACATCCTATATTCCTTTAACCTTCAAAGACAAATAATTCAGCCTCATTTTCTGCTTTGTGACTGAGAGTCCAGTCGTTCACGCCCCCAGGTGTCCATGGCAATTCCAGGGAGGGCTCTGTGGACCACAGCCTCCTCTGCTCTCCTGACCACTTGATGTCTCTTCTCTATGTCAGCACTTTTGTTCCAGAGTCCAGAATTCCTAGGTTCTCTCTATTCCTTCCTCCAAATTGTGGACATAGGTGCTTAATTTCTCACAATTAAAGCAGAGGACAGGTCACAAAATTCAACAAGACTATTCCAGCAGAGAGAATTTGAAATCAGTTGCTGAGAATATTGCTGAGTCCGTGATCCCAGGAAGGAATACCCTACGCCACTGTAGCACGAGCCCTCTGTATTTTAAGGAGAATTGCTAAGTAAAATGAAGGATGCCCATTTCCATTTAAATTTCATTAAACAAACAAGAAGTAATATTTTGGTCTATAAGTGACCAAAATACTTACACACATTTGTACCAAAACTTGGAAATACATATGCTGAAACAGTGGGATGTAATTACCTAACTAATAAACTACTGTTGTTTATCTAAAATTCAAATTCATTAGAAGTCTATATTCTTATTTGGTAAATCAGCTACTGTAGTTTCAGGTGCTAAGTTCCCTTAACATCTTAACAGAAGAGCTCCCCTTACCAGAAGTCCAGGACTTTAATTTCTCAGAACTTCCTTTTTTTTTGAGACAGAGTTTCATTTTGTCACCCTCGGTAGAGTGCTGTGGCATCATAGCTCACAGCAACCTCTAACTCCTGGGCTTAGGCAATTCTCTTGCCTCAGCCTCCCGAGTAGCTGGGACTACAGGCACCTGCCATAATGCCCAGCTATTTTTTTTGTTGCAGTTTGGCTGGGGCTGGGATTGAACCGGCCACCCTCAGTATATGGGGCCAGTGCCCTAACCGCTGAGCCATAGGCACCACCCCCAGCACCTTCTTTTTAACATTAGATCTGTCATATCAAGTGTTTTTGTTTTGCTTTGTGTTCTCAAGGATCCTTAACATCACATAAATTACATTTTACATGAGAAACTGGCATAAAATGACCTGAAATCTGTCTTGAGTTCTACTTATAAGCTTTTTATAAATATTTTTATTTTCATATTTGTAGAACTCTACTCTTTTTCAGGGCAATTAAAAGGGAAAAAGATGACTTCGCACAGTTATGGAAGTTAGTGATATATATCCTATTAGACAATGAACACAATAGGTTTAAAAAGAAAATCTTGCTTTAAAACCTCTCAACACTAAGATTTAGAAGATGATTAAATTTTCCTTGCATTGGTGGTGTTAATAAAGGGTATTCCTTCTACAAATTCAAAACATGATCACCATTCCTTTTAACAAAAAATATAACTCTTACAAAATGCATGCTATCTTCACATCCTGTGCTGTGATGTACAGTTTCAAAAGCTAAGTGGAATTTATCATCAGGTTATTTCATGAATAAATCCTAGCCCTGCTTTGTAATAAAGCTCATGTTTGCTTTGATTCTGAGAACTATATGACTCTTCTATGTAGACAATAGGAGAGCTATAGGGCAATAAATGAGATAAATAGGTATGGATCTTTTAAAAAAATCATTAAATATAAATGCAGTGGGACAGTGTGTGTTCTGGACCATGCCCTGGGCTGGAGGAATGCAGGGGGAAGAATCAACACCTCTTTACAACCTCAACCCTCTCCTCTGTTTTGGAAGTGGCAACGGAAGTCCTTGCTTTCTTTTGATTTTTTTTCTCACTACAAAGTTGGGGAAATACTTAAGGCCAGGGAATAGTCCCACAGATGCGGTCAGTGCTTGGTAGATATTAATTAGTGATGCTGTGAACATCAGGGTTCACATGAAGCATTTTGAACTCAATAGAAGGGCCCATAGCTGTGTCATTGATATAAATGCTGATGTGTGTCTTCTTGAGATAAGCCCAAGTAAGAACGCTTTGAGATTTACTTCTAAAAACCAAAGTACATAAACAAAACACATGTATCCCCTAATATTATGACTTTTTAAAAAAAGAATTTAATTTTAAAAAAGAAAGCTTTGAAGATGGTTTGTTGGGCTTTAATCCCATCTTAATTTAGTAGAGATACTCAAATTAGTTACTTGGTCTCCATTTGCTTGAGTCATTTCCCTGGTGAGATGGGGTTAGTAATATTTATTCATGGCAATTTAAGGCATACCCAAATATAACAAATCAAACTCCAAATCCCTCACTCCACAAGTGTTCCTGTCCTAGATACAAACAATGATAACATCTGGCATTTACATCCAACTGCATAATAACTTTTAAAGAACTATTTAAGTTTATTTTTCTTAACCTTATGAAATTTGAGTAAGATTATTTTTATTATTCCCTTTTTTCATGTGAAGAAACTGAAATATAAAGAGAGTAAGTGACTATCCTTGATACCACACAAACGACAGGGAATGACCAGCACTGATCCTGGTAGTCTGGCTGCAGAGCCCAGAGACTCACCTGCATTCCGTGCTGCCTCCAGATGGAATCATACCTTGATGTCACTTATCTGAAGTGACTGCTATAAAGTGCGATACAGAGGGAAAGAGATCTTTTTAACATTGCTACATGTAGTCACTTTGATGGCTGCAGCATTCTCATCCCTAGGGAAACCCAGGCCTTTCTGAACAGTAATGTACTGAAGTTGTTTGGTAATTCATGTAAGAATTTGGGCAAGTATTTGAGCAAAATGTGTCTGGAATGAGTAAACTTAGCTGCAAGTTCACCTAGGAGATGATGGTCTTTGGGGATAAGAAATCATTTCCCTTTTTCTTCTGTTGGAAGTGGGTGGGGCAGAAACCGTTTTCAACGTGTGCGCAGTTACCTGCTGCCGTCCCGGGAAAGCTGACGGGGAGATGAGAGTCGAGCCTTCCATTCATTTCCTGAGGACGTCATCGTGCGGGAGGGGGTGCACACTGGAGGAAGGGTAGGATGGAGAAGTTTAAATCCGTTTTGCAGCTGGGTCCATTTTGCTCTGTTTTCCCTAGAGACGCCACAAATTATGCTTGAAATTCTCAGGTAGTGTTCAAACTTTTGTGTTTCCTTAGGTCTTGCAAATGAGAACTGTTCCCAGTGTGTGTAACCTTCACACTAGGACAGTGTGTGGTGCCCCTGAGACCCTCACTAATGCCTCCTGGTGAGCTGACTGCAGGCAGAGGGTGGATGGAAGCCAGGGGTGAACTGGGGTATCCCCTGATCTGCTCTGAGTCCTGACTCACGCCTGTGACTCTGGGTGGGGACTTCAGGAAGCTCATGGGCATGGGGGATGAAGCATGAGGTGTGAAGGGGTCTCCGCGGTTCGTACTTCCTCATCTTAATCTTCAGTGTGGAATAGACAGACCTGTGAGTCATTTATTGCCACAAGCCTTCCCCATTTCTTCATGATAGTTTTTGAAACACACATTATGAACTGTAATTGCTTCACCTCTTTCATTCAAAAGCTTAATATATGAAGGTATATACATATGTAGTTTACTACTTTAAATTGCACATGACCTTTATGAACACCCTGTATTTATGTATTAAATATAGGGAGAGAGAAAGAGACAAAGAAAGAGATTGGATAATAAAATTAAAAATAAAAATAAATTCAAACACTTGAGTTACTGGAAATTGTTAAAGTTTGACCATTTTAGAATTTATTGGGAAAACATAACCAAAATGCAGGAGAAACAACTGAGGCAGAACATTGGAAAAAAGAAAAATATTTTTTAAAACCTTTTATAGTGCTCATTTACAGAATGGAATCTTTTTCCCCAGAAAGTTTCAGCAGAAAGCTCTAACTAAGAAGTCTGGGAATCAAAGTTTATTTGGTACAATCACTCAATTGGGAGTGATGGTTTCCAAAATAAGGATGGTGACTAAGAGCTTCAGTTAGGAAATTCTGCAGGCTTTGGAGAGGGAATTAAGATGGTTATTGTTTCAAGTTTTCCAAGGGGGGAGTACACCGACATGGAGTATATTTTCCTGTAAAAATACTTGATCAGGGGCAATTAAATAGGTCGAAATACATCCAAGTTTTAGACAATGGAAACAATTCCAGTGGGAAAATTACTCACTTGGCCTCAACCCAGAGCAGTCATTAAGAGTGAAAAACAAAAAGTAGGGAAAACAAAAAAAGAAGGAGCTTCCCAGTCAGGATAGAATTATTGGATACGTTTTCTTTTCTCTAATCCTAAACAAAATAGCATATGGGCACTATTTAAGGACATTCTGTTCCTTTATGTACAGATACCTGTGTTATTTGCAATATATTTGATTCCAGTGGTTCACTGTTTTCTAAGAGTGATTTTCCTAGCTTAGAAATAGCATGTTCCAGGTCAACAATCAATCGGTGGTAAACATTACCCTGGCCCACAGGCAACCTGAATTCCACATAACTACAGTCTGAGATTCAGTATTTATATCCCTCAAGTTTCATCTTCCAACCCCACTTACATTTTCCAAAATTCTATGGATTCTTTTAGTACAGGATTTATTTTATTTCCTTTTCTCAATAGTGATTCTTATGAATCTTGAAATCAATTCTGAAACAATTGCTTCTGGGTTCATTCACCTAGAAAATTTTTGCTAAATTCATGCCTGGAATTGGGAAATGTTTATGCTTAACAAGAATGAATGAATGAATGAATGAATGAGTGTCTCATGGCAAATGCATGCAGTAGTCATCCTCTCAGCCTTTCCCACAGTTTCTTTTTCCAAGATTTCAAGTACTCATGATATAATGGGCACAGTAAGCCGTATTGAAAGAGAAACCACATTTACATTACTTTTATTATAATATAGTGTTATAATTGTTCTAGTTTATTATGTTGTTATCTCTTAACTATATCTAATTTATAAAATAAACTATCATAAGTATGAATGTACAAATTAAAACATAGTATATATAGGATTCAGTACTATCCATGGTTTCCGGCAAATATTGTCCCCCTCCATGGATAGAGGGGACTACTGTAGTTTAAATGTGTAAATAGCTACAAAGAATTATTAATACACCAGACATAAAAATACTTTGTAACCTTATTACTTGTTTTAAATTATTGATCAATTACACAGTATATAAATGTATGAAAGTTTTTAAAAGGCATGTTACAATTCCAAAGGTATCTAGATTACCACCAGGAAGCTGCTGATAATGATAGCAGTCACTTTTGAGAGAAAGTATTAAGATAACTATTGTTTCAAGTTTTTCAAGGAGAGGAAAGACAGAGAAAATTCTCGTACAAAAAAAATACGTGATCATCTACAACTGAATAGGATCAAAACAAAATATATCCAAGCTTTAGGCAATGGGAACAAATCTATTAGGACAATAGACTTGATTCTGGATTCCTCATGGCAGGTGCTTTACAATAAAGGATGGCGTCCCAAGTGGGTGTTTTTTATATATCACACATTAATATAATTTTTTCAGAAATAAACTAAGGATTGAAAACTATATTTGCTGCATTAAAACACATTTTTCATTATATCCTGACCTCTTCCTCATATCTATTATTTTGCAAGTTTTCATGAAAGATTATAATTATTATATTTTGCTATTTTATTTATTAATGTATTTTTATTGTTTCAGGTTAATTTGAGGGTACAAAGAATTGAGTTATAATGTTTGCATTAGTTAGGTAGAATCCCTCTTATAGATGTGTTCCACCCCCAAAAGGTGTGTCATACACCCTAACATTGTGCCCATTAAGTGGGAGCACCCCCATCCCCTTCCCTCCTTCCCTCCACCCCCATTTCCCCACTCCCTCGTTTCCCTGCCCCCCCCACCTTGAATCGATTTGAGTTTTTCTCTTCCGTGGGCGTGTATTAGATCATCTGCTGGCTTCATATTAGAAAATGATACATTGGATTCTTACTCCTCCACTTTTGTGATACTTTACTGAGAAGAATGTTAATAAAAAAGGTGTAAAGTCTCCATCTTTTTATGGCTGAATAGTATTCCATGGTATATGTAACCACAGCTTGTTAATCCATTCCTGGGTTGGTGGGCATTTAGGCTGTTTCCACATTTTAGGGATTGTAAATTGAGCTGCCATAAACAGTCTAGTGCAAATGTCCTTATGATAAAAGAACTTTTTTCTTTTTCTGGGTAGATGCTCAGTAATGGGATTGCAGGATCAAATGGAAGGTCTAATATGAGTTCTTTGAGAATTCTCCATACCTCTTTCCAAAAATATTGTATTAGTTTGCAGTCCCTCCAGCAGTGTTCCCTTCTCTCCACAACCACGCCAGCAGCTTTGAGACTTTGTGTTGTAGGCCATTCTCACTGGGGTTAGGTGATCTTTCAGGGTGGTTTTGATTTGCGTTTCTCTGACGATCAGAGGTGATGTGCGTTTTTTCAAATGTTTTGTGTCCATTCATCTGTCTTTCTCAGAGAAGGTTCTGTTCATGTTTCTTGCCCAGTGATAGATGGGATTGTTTGCTCTTTTTTTATTGAGTAATTTGAGCTCTCTGTAGATTCCAGCCATCAACCCTTGGTCAGATTGATACCCTGAAAATATCTTTTCCCATTCTGAAGGTTGTCTTTTTGTGTCCTTAGCTGTGTAGAAGCTTTTCAGCTTAATTAAGTCCCATTCCTTTATTTTTGTTGTTGTTGTTGTTGCAATTGCCGCTGAACATTTTTCTGTTTTAATTGAAGTTTTATAAATAAAAATGAAGGAGAAAGTTAACTAAAAAATGGTTTTATTTAAAAATCCAAAGTACTGTACCAACGGCAGCACTTTGTGGCCCTTTCCTTTACCCAACTAGTTTGTAGTTCACAGCCATGAAATTTTGAAAGCACCAGAAGCTTTAGAGATCAACTGGCTTAACTCTCTCATTTTGTACATAAAAAATATTCTGGCACAGGCAAATTAAATGACTTTTCCAAGGTTATACAACCAGCTCCTGACAGAGCTAAACTGGGATGGGGTTCCTGCCAGGAACCTCTGCAGTCTTATTACTATGTCAGTCAACAAGAACATCATTATCTGAATTTTTTATTCAAATGCTGCTTTGAATTTTTGCTTCCTATTAAAATGTTAATTGTGCATAGCATAGATCGATTTAAGCCTGACCTAATCTCCTTTTTTGTTGTGAAATTTTCTTTGGTCAATTTTTTGGGGAAAGGCGTTATTTTAACCACAGATTCTATGTAGAGGTGTTTTCCTTATGCCAGAAAGTTTGCCTTTGTTTTATTCACTTGGCACTGGGGATCCATCTATGATCACAGAGGAAGGTCCACATTTAACCACTTGAGCACATCTAAGACTTCTCCACCCTCTCCAGCTCTCCAGATTCTAAAAACCAGTGCATCCTCAAGCTGACAGAAAACTTCCTAAGTGAAAACCATTGTGTTAGTAAACATCATGTATAACTATCCAAATAATTTAACAAAATAGATGGCACCGGTTGTTTGAGGGCATTCCCTGCCATACGTTTAAGGGTTAAAAGTACCCTTGAGCACTTGTATCCCAGAAATTATGAGGACATGTTTAGAAGACAAAACAGACACAGTGTGTGCTGAGAATCTCAGCCTCAACCCTGACTGTTGCGAATCTCAGTCTGATATGTGAAGTTAAAAGCTGCGCTGAGTGGCTGAGCTACAGGAGTTAAAGTACAAAGAGGTGGTGTATGATGGGAAGACAGGTTAAATGATAGTCTGAGAGCCGTCCCCTCTGAGAAAGTGGCTATTATGCTAAGTTCAGAGACACACAGAGTCAAGTTCGGCCTGCCCATTGTTGGAAAGCTTGTGAGGATCAGAGAAAATAGATGGCAAATGCACAGTGTCTGGCACAAAAGGTATCCGGGAGATTCAGATCCACCTGACACCTACCCAGTGGCTGTCATGCCAGGTGGCACTTCAGCTGGTGGGCTGCACAGGTGGGGAGTCGTCGGTGTGCCTGGGCAGCAGGGCCACCTGGCCCACAGCCCTCCTGAGCCAGCACTGAGCACGCTTGTCCCTGGGTTTCTGCTCTGGTCTGCTTTGTTCAGCATTTCTCCGCAGAGATGAGCACCCTCCCCGTCCTTTCCCCTGTGCTCCAGTCCACTTGGCTTGGCTCCGGTTCCCTTGCTCCCTCTTCCTGGGAATACATTCATATCCTGGTACCCCAACCTCACAGAACTTCCCTAACCAAGACATTTCCATCTCCCCAAATAGAGAAGGCAGCCTCCTCTCCCCTCACCCCAAACCTCCTTTATCCAAGTGAGGAGCCTCCCAGGCCGTCCTCAGCTAACATCAGAATGAGCTTTGTCTGCACCTTAAGCTTGATGGTTCCACTGTTGTATCACTTTAAGGTCTGGAACTAGTGAGGGGTGGATTCTCTAAGCCACCACCCTGGTGGGTCTGCTCAGTCTTCCCTCCCCCAGACAGTCTGCCCTTTAAGACCCCCATCTGGAACGTGGCCAAGGCCTCATGGGTCATTGGTGAGTTGCAGAACATTGCTCCTTGGGCCAGGCAGTAAAGGCGACTTCCCAAGGCAGAGGAGACAGTAGTGGTGCTTGGATTAGGATCTGACCTTGCCAGTCTTTGCTGAGAGCAGTGAGGCCATCAGCCAATGTGGGCTCACAACACCTGGGTTTGCTATAGTGCGAAACCAGGAAAGGGACCAAGAGACTGTGGATGCTGAGAGAGCTGGAGCTCCCTAAAGGCATCCCCCAATCTGTGCTGAAGAATTGGAACCCCCTTGACAAGGAGAAGAGGACAAGGGGAGGCCAGAGCAGGTGTTGCATTGAGTCCCCAAAGGGCCAGTGGAGCTCGGGCAACAGAAAGCAGGAGCCCACAGTGACATCCCAGCACCTGTGTCCCTTCCTCAGAGGACCAAGGCCAAGCTGGGTTCAGGGTAGCATGACAGCAGGGCTGGCCTGGGACTGGGGCTGAGTGGGCCTCTCAAAGGCCTGGTGTTGGGCAGATGTGGACACCCCCAGAAATTGCTTGTTGTGGAGTGAAAACAACACACTCCACCACAGAGGCAGAGAGACAGTTCTCCTCTTTCTGGTTCCTAAGGTCTGCTGGAAGCATTCCTAGGAAGGGAGGGTCATTTATTTTTCTGTCTGAGTATCCCCCAACGGTGAGAAGCCCATGGACAGGGAGCACAGAGGTACTGCTCTGAGAAGGGAAGCCCTTGCCACACTGACGTGCCTTCTGGACGCAGACATGCAGATCAGATTCTGCCCTTGCAGATAAGCTGGGTGGCCTGGTCATTTTTTAACACTATATGTTATTCTGTTATTTAATAAAGTGGGGGCTGGGCTCTCAAGGCTGAGTTGAATAAGGAAAGGGCTGGTAAGCAGTTTCTTAGGTTTCACACGGCCACTGTGGCTTCTTCATGAAGACCCCACAAAGCCCAGGGAAAATTGTCATCTGCAAAGTTCAGGCTGCATAAAAGTGTTTACATGATATAGACTCTAATATTATGTGGTCACCAATTTCTTTTATCACTGTTTTTATTCAGTGACTTGGCAGCAATCTGACAGAGTTCTTGGCACTGCGTCGTTACACACTGTCACCCCAGACCTTTCTGAGCAGTCACACTGGAGAAAAATAGGGCACATTGGAGAAAGAATACATGACTATACAAAAGACAAGCACATTTCTTTGGCTGTCAAAATTAGCTATGAAAATTAAGATTGAGAACATCTGTTTTAATTATGCAGGTGGCACAGACTGTTCTGTTGTTTCACACCCTCTCTGGGGGGGAAAAAAGAAAAGAAAAGAATAGATAACTGTTAATCTCTCATGATCTTCCCCTGGAGCTCAGTCTAATTTGCTTTTAACTGTAAAAATCTATTGTTGATATTAAATAATGTCCATAAGTGTGAATATTATGTAAAGTTTTCTAATTTCTTCTACACACCCTGTATTGTACAATTGAAGGGGACCAACTGAGTACATGCAAATAAAAAGGACTGACCACAGGGTGTTAGCTCAGTGTTTAATTAGGCTTAGTAGCTTTAGTTTTTGACCCAGCTGTGAAAACCCATAGTAATGCAGACTGACGCCTACAAAGCTGCTGGGAACAGCAAAGGAGGTGGAAAGGAATTAAGCAGAAAGCAGGTCCTGGCCAGCGAGGCCCCTGAAGCCATCCACAAGCGTCCTGGAGTATTGGATACACAGAAACTCGACCCAGAGGGATTGAGGAACCTTCACATCTGCCACCGAGGATGTTCACATATTAGACTAGACTCTTCTTGAATTTTTGTTTTATTTTCATTTCCTTTAAAAAAAATTGTGGTCAAATTCCTCGTTTCTTAAAATTGAGTGTTTCTTTTCCCTTGTATTAACATTGTCTCTCTTTCTCCCACTCTGGTCTCCCCCACCCCCATGAACCAAATCCATTTTCTCTTGTTGGATATTTCTTAGAGGATACTGAATCTTTTCTTGGATATTTTCTACCAAGACATTTCCTCTGGCCTGAAGACACTTTCAGTGAAAACATGCCTTGGTTTACTTTCCATTCTTGCTTCTATTGCATTGTGTAATTTATCTCAACTTGATTTAAACAGGGTAATAATAAATTAAAAAAATTGCCTCTTTTACCCTGTGAAAAAGAAAAGACTTTATTGAAAGATTGAATTAACTTAATTTTTAAAATTTAGTTTAAGAAATAGATTGTTTGACAGAGAGTAGAAAGATGGTAACCAGAGGCTGCGCTGAAGGTGTGGGAGGTGATCAAAGGGTACAAAGCTTCAGAAAGACAGGACCCGTCTGTACTCATCTATTGCACTTTATGGTGACCACAACAAATAATAATGCATTTCAAAATTATGCTGGTGAGATGATAGATATGTTAATTGCCTTGACTGAGTCTTTCCACAATGTGTACACAGATCAAAGAATCAGACTATACCACATAAATACCAGATACGAAATTATTATTGTCAATTAAAAATAAATTAGTAAAAAATAGATTGACATTTATTCTAACAAAATATATATTTAAAATATTTTAAAATGTACATAGATATAGGTTAGTAGTAAATGTACCATGGTTTATTTCTGAATAGCAATTTTATTTTTCAGCAAGTTTTTCCATATATATTGATACCCCCCTTTGTATTTTCTGTAGTGACATTCTGAGTCATGCTATTTTTTTCTTTTCTTCCTAAATTGCATGTTTTAAATTTTAAATTAATGTATGAAGACTGCACATATTTATGGCATATGATGTGGTGTCTCAATACATGTATATTGTATAATGATAAAATCATAGTAACTAGTGAATCCATCACCTCACACATTTATTATTTCTTTGTGGTGACAACATTCAAAATCTTCTTTTCTAGATATGAAAATACACAATACGTTAACTGTGCTCACCCCACTGTTCAATAGAACACAAAACGGACTGCCCTAACTGCGCTGTCACTGTCACTGTCACTGACCACCCTCTCCCCGTCTCCCCACCTCCCACCATCTCCGGCCTCTGGTGACCATGGTTCTGCGGCACAAGCACATTCATGGCAAAAGCACTTATGGGACAAGCACACTTATGTGGGACTAGCACGTAGGCGGGACTAGCAGGTAGGCTGGACCAGCACGTAGGCGGGACTAGCACGCTGTTGGAGCATGCGCGCATGTCTGCTGCATCGTCTTTGTCCGTAGGTTGATTTGGCTATTGTGAATAGTGCTGCAATACACAGGGAGTGGTAGATACCTCTTTCACATACTAATTTTATTTCCTTTGGATATATATATTCAGCAGTGTGATTGCTGGATCCTCTGGTAGTTTTATTTTTTTTGCAGTTTTTGGCTTGGGCTGGGTTTGAACCCACCACCTCTGGTATATGTGGCCGGGGCCCTACTCCTTTGAGCCACAGGCGCCGCCCTTGTATTTTTTTGTTTGTTTGCTTTTTTGAGGAAATTTCCTACAATTTTCAGTCCCTTAAGCAGCCTGTAAGGTTCCCACCAACTCTCGCCTTCTGCCTTTCTAACTGAAGTGAGGTGACTTCTTGTGGTTTCGATTTGCATTTTCATGATGATTAGTGATGTTGACTTTTTAAAAAATATGTCTGTTGAACATTTGAATAGACATCTTCTTTTGAGAGATGTCTATTCACATCTTTTGCCCGTTTTAAAATTGGATTATTATCATTTTTGTTATTGAGTTGTTTGAGCCCCTTATATATCCTGGATATTAATCCTCAGTCAGGTGTACGGTTTTTAAATATTTTCTCCCATTCTGTAGTTTGTCTCTGTACCCTATTGATGTTTTCTTTGTTATGAAGAACGTTTTAGATTGATGTGATCCCATTTGTTTATTTATGTTTTTGTTGCCTAGGCTTTTGAGGTCTTATCCAACAAATCCTTACCTAGATTAATGTCAAGAAGCATTTCCCTGTTTTCTTTTTTGTAGTTTTATAGCTTCTGGTCTCACACTTAAGTCTAACCAGTTTGGGGTTGATTTTTGTATATGGATAGATAGGGGTCTAGTTTCATGCTTCTACATTTGGATATCCAATTTTCCCAGCATCATTTATTGGATCATATATTTTGTATTTTGTATTTATCTTTGCTCTAGGGACCTCTAAAAAATTCTGAAGTGATGAGAGTGAAGTATTCTTTTTTAAAAAATCTTATAAGAAATGCTTTTGATGTTTTACCATAAAATGCAAATATAGTAATTATTAATTGCTTTTATCAGATGAATAAAGTTATCTTCTACCCTTGGCCTGCTGGGGTATTTTTAAATTAATAGATATGGAATTCTATCAAATGGTTTCCTAATATCTTTTAAGAAAATTATATGAATTTTGCTTTTAATCTACTAATTAGTAAACTACATTAATTGACTTTTTAAATAGCATCTCACCTTTAACGTCATAGGATAAATCCATATTGGTCATAGATATTTTATTATTGCTGGATTTGGTTTGCTAAGATTTTGCTTGGAATTTTTGCATCTGTATTGTGAGTGAGATTGGGCAGTATTTTTTCTTTTTTTCATAATCCCCATGTCAAATTTTGGTATTCAGATATTGACCTCAAAGATATTAAATTTTTATACTTTGTAATAATTTGTGTAATATTGAAATTATTTCTTAGCTATGAGAAGATTTTAAATACTGATAACATTAAATAATATTTATAATGTTCAAGTATTCTAATTCTTCATAGAATAGTTTTAATAGGTAATATTTTCAGATATATTTCCATTTTATATAAATTTTAAATGTATTAGAAAATTTTGTCTATTTTTGGTAGGAAATTTAAAAGCACTGAAGGTTTTTTTTTTTTTTTTTTTACCAGAAAAATGGTGCAATATTCAGGGATGTTATGCAACATGAGTTGGATCAGGGTTGAAAAAAATGTGACTCTTCATTGGTCAGCTATTCAAATGCTAGCTGTCAAAATCATTCTTAAAGTGGTTATACTCACCTTCATCAACATCTAAATCCATTCAGAAAGTTACTGACTCTCTTAGCTCCAGTAACCCTGTAAAAATGTCAACTTCTGTGTGTCCTGTTTGTTTAGTTAATGGACACTTCTGTGTTTGATCTATCTCGTTCTCTTGTGCCATAGTAATGCACCTCTGGACCTGTACACCACATGCAGATGACTGTGGACGAGAGTGTCTCTGTGTCAAACTGTCTGCATCCCTGGTGGACCTCAAACGTTCTTCTAGTGGACTGAAAATGCATCCAAAATACAAGATTGATATTATTTGGGCCTTGTAATTGTGTAGACATAAATTTTGTGCTCACCAATGGGGCATTTATTAGTAATCCATTAAGTGAGTTGTTAAGGGTTACTAAAATTGGTATTTGTGAATAAAATTAACATGTCACCAGATTCTGAGGATACAAAATAAGTAGACTCCCAAGAAGACCAGCTGTCATAGCACACCTGGCAGCACTGCACAGCCCTGAGGTGTACATGAGCACAGATGTGGAGATGTGGAGACTGAATCTCCACGGGTTTGTTAGTAGCTTCTCATTAGTGTCAATTTTACTTGATTGTGATTGTCAGCTGCAGCTATTCTTACATAAACTGCCATCAGGTCTCTGTGATTATCAGTTCCGTTTCTCCTGGATTATCTGGTTAACTCTGTAGTATGTGCATGTATAAATAGTTCTTGGGAATGCATAATTTTTCTATAACTAGGCGTTAAGACACATATTTTGGTTTGAATATGAACTATTGGTGCATGTAGTGCCACAGCAGTTTCATTGTCAGCACAGTCTTCCCTGCACTTTCATCTCCCTGTCTCTCACTGGAGAAGAGGAATAGAGAGGGTAATTTGGCTGTGAATTTATTTGCTTTGTTATAATTGGGTTGAGTTGATAACTTCTGCAAATTTTTCTTTAGAGGACCCCAAGAGTAAATATCCTACAATAAAAAATGTGTGTGCAGAGATGAACATGTTGCACTGAAAAGTTCTTTTCTCTCTTCTCTTTAAAAATACAGATTAAATGAATGTTTCCTCATGAGCTATTTCTTTAACTGTGAAACTTATCCTGGAATTAACTTCTGTGCTAATGTATAATCTTTTGGTTTGGGCAGAGAAGGTAGGAATCCTGCAGCTCAAATGCTCTTTAAGAAAATGAATAGCCACGTCACCACCACTGATTTATTTACTGTAATAGAAACATTACACAAGAGAGAAATACAGTGCAATGAATGGGAAGTGGAAATGGAAATTAAATTGAAAAGAGATCTGAGTTATGGTCATTGAGGTCAGAAGATTCAGCTTTCTCTGGTGGTCACATTCCACAGGACCCCCATATGAACATGTCCTTTTTTTTGTCATCCATAGGAGAGTTCATTTCTAGATGGATAGTGGGGGAATTTTTAAAAAAAAATTTTCAGGGAAAGTTCTCTTTTTTAAAAGATCAATTCTTAGACCTAGCAATCATAAGATAACATTGTCTGGGCAATCATCATCATTTGCAGTGTGTGGTAGAAAGCATTTCTGTGTTCTTGTTTGACTGTGGGTAGATTTTTCTGATTTGAAGATTTACAGTGATTGAATTAAATAATGGAGATGCCAGAAGGATCTGAACTGGGACTACTGGGTTCCTTCAGCCCATCTCATGCTGAGGGAGCTCTCTTAATTGCATTCCTGCTGCCTATCTGATATTCATATCTGTAAAAGAAGCCATTTTCATATGGGGAGGGAATTATGAAGCTCTTTACCTTGTTGGTTCTCCTGGCCTACAAATATGCTACTGTAAGCCGAAAAACAGAGATACAATGAACCAAGAGCTCAGAGTAAGAATAAAATTTGAGTCTAAATAAACCATTCTGCCTCAAGGCATTAACTGTGATGGGTTTTCCCAGCATCTTTTTTTTAGTTTCCTTCCCCCCCAAAATATATAATCTTCTATAAAAATACATAAAGGATACAAATATATTATTCTCTGAAATCTTGAGTTAAGTTTAGAAATAATTTAACTAGAAATATATCAGAGGCTGAAAAAAAAATCAGTTATTGTAAAATAGTATTGAGTCAATACTTTGGCCAAATCCCATTCATTTAACAAATTGGTAGAAATGATAATTTTCAGATTCAAATATTGTGTATACTGATTGCTTTTCTTCCCCTTTTTAAGTGTGAAGCTGCCGTCTGCACACTAGGTTGGTTGGATAACTGCTAGGTAGGCTGTGTACTTATCTCTAAAGCTTGAGTTCTTCCTCAGAAAGCAGGGTCAGTGCAGTAAGGGAGCGCATAGCTCTTCAGTTAGCCTGGGACCCAAGCCCATTCCCCTACTCCTTGCTTGTGGGTGTTCTTGCCTCTCTGTGACTCAGTGTACTCATGTCTAGTGATGATTGTCACAAAACTGCCTTCTGTGCTGTCGTGAGTTTGAAATGAGAAACAGATGCCAAGCACTTAACTCTTTGGCTCCACTCAATAAATCTTTGTTATTAAAAACAACCTCAAAGAGAGTTTGTGAAAATTAGTATGTAAGTACATTCAACATACCGGGTATAGAGATAGGGAATCTTTTTACTGACATGACTATGAAAACTTACCTACATTTTTAATAATTCTCATTTTAATTATTTTTTTCTAATTTATCTCTTTTCATAATAGTTATTCCCTCTGTGTAGTCATTCAGTCCATACCTTTTTGAGTTTTTTCTTTGTATTTAACATAAAAAGGAACAAGAGAAGATGGCAGCTTCCTTGCAACTGGCACAGTAAGACTGGGGAACAGAAGACTCCAGGCATCTTAGATTGTTGGGATCTGCCTAGAAACATTCCTCTGGGGACATAGGGAGTCAGTGAGAGACTTCTAGACCTCATGAGAAGGACAAAAGCAGTAAATAACTAGACTCATCAACACCCTAGGCCAGAGGCACCGCAACTTAAAGACCAAGAGGAAGTGAAAGGAAAATTAGGACAAGGAAACAGATAAAATGCTCATGAGGAAGAATCAGCAGAAAAATCCTGGCAACATGAAAAACCAGTCCAGAGCAACCCTCCCAAGGGACCATGAGGTAGCTACTGCAGAGGATTCCACCTGTAAAGAAATCTTAGAAATGACAGAAGGGGCATTTAAAAGACAGATGATTAAAACAATGAAGGAAATTGCTGAGAAAGTGGAAAATAACCAAAAGGAAATCCAAAAACATAAATAAATAAGAGATGAATGATATGAAGAATATGGAAAGGATATAGCAGAGCTGAAGAATTGAAGCAGTCAATTAGGGAACTTAAAGATGCAATATAAAGTATTAACTATAGATTAGACCATGCAGAAGAAAGAATCTCAGAGGTGGAGGACGAATCTCTTGAGATAACTCAGACAGTTATAGAGGCAGAAAAGAAGAGAGAGAAAGCAGAACTCTCCCTGACAGAATTATGGGACTTTATGAAGCGTTCAAACATACAAGTTATAGGTATCCCAGAAGGGGAAGAAGAATGCCCCAGGGGAATGGAAGCCATACTAGAGAATATTATAAATGAAAATTTCCCAAATATTACCAAAGATTCTGACACACTCCTTTCAGATGGATATTGGACCCCAGGTCACCTCAACTCCAATTAAGAGCTTCTCCAAAACATATTGTGATGAGCCTGTCCAAAGTTAAGAGAAAAGAGAAGATGCTTCAAGCTGCCAGGAGTAAGTGCCAATTGACCTACAGGGATAGATCTATCAGGGTGACTGCAGACTTCTCTAATGAAACTTTTCAAGCCAGAAGACAATGGTCATCTACAATTAATTTACTTAAAAAATTTTCCAGCCCTGAATCCTCCTAAGCTAAGCTTTAAAATTAATGGAGAAATCAAATCTTTTACTGATATGCAAACATTGAGGAAATTTGCCACAAGATCAGCTCTACAGGAATTACTTCAACCTGTTCTACACACTGACCATCACAATGGACCACCAGCAAAGTAAGAACCTACAAATTAAAGGACAGAACCTAGCTTCCACAATGATGCAAAAGATAAAACTAAACAATGGACTTACATAAAATAAGATGAATAGAATGCTACCACACTTATTGGTTATCTCAATAAATGTTAATGGCTTGAATTCCCCACTGAACAGGCAGACCATGATTGCATTAATGTACACAGCTATGATTTAATTAAAAAAAAAAAGAGAGAGAGAGGCATAGACTGGCTCACTGGATTAAAAAACACAAGCCATCCATTTTCTGTCTGCAGGAAATAAACCTAGCCTCAAAGACAAATTAAAACTTAGAGTTAAGGGTTAGAAGACAATTTTTCAGGCAAATGGAATTCATAAGAAAAGAGGGGTTGCAATCTTATTTTCAGATACATGTGGATTTAAAGCAACTAAAGTCACAGATGACAAAGCTGGATACTTTATATTGGTCAAGGGAAAAATACAACAAGAAGACATTTCAATTCTAAATATTTATGCACCCAACTTAAATGCTCCCAGGTACTTGAAACAGACCTTAATTAGTCTGAGCAATATGATATCCTATAATACCGTAATACCAGAGGAATTTAATATTCTTACAGCTCTGGACAGATCCTCTAAACAGAAATTAAAGATATAAGGGACTTAAATGACACCCTAGAACAACTGTGCTTGATAGACATATATAGAACACTCCATCCCAAAGCTAAAGAATATCAGCCCATGGAACATTCTCCAAACTTGATCATATCCTAGGACACAAAACAAACCTCAACAGAATCAAAAGAATTGAAATTTTACCTTGTATTTTCTCAGGCCACAAGGCATTAAAGGTGAAACTCAACTCTAACAAAAACGTTCGCCCCCACACAAATGCATGGAAATAGAACAGCCTTATGTTGAATGACAGTTGGATGCAGGAAGAAATAAAAGAGGAAATCATAATAAACTTTTTTGAGCATAACAACAAAGAAGACACAGCTACCAAAACCTGTGGGATACAGCAAAAGCAGTCCTGAGAGGAAAATTTATTGTGTTAGATGCCTACATCTGAAAAACAGAAGGAGAATGCCTCAACAAACTCACAAGCCATCTTATGGAATTGGAAAAAGAAGAACAATCTAAGCCTAAACCCAGCAGAAGAAAAGAAATATCCAAAATTAAGTCAGGGATTAATGAAATTGAAAACAGAAGAATCATTCAGAAAATTAGTGAAACAAGGAGTTGGTTTTTTGAAAAATGAATAAAATAGATAAACCTTTGGCCAGACTAACTAGAAATAGAAAAGTAAAATCTCTAGTAACCTCAATCAGAAATGATAAAGGGGCAGTAGCAACAGATGCCAGAGAGATGCAAGAGATTATCTCTGAATACTACCAGAAATTTGACAATGTGAATGAAATGGGTCAATATATATATATATATATATATATTTTTTTTTTTATTGAATCATAGCTGTGTACATTAGTTCAATCATGGGGTACAGTGTGCGGGCTTCACATGCAATCTGAGATATTTTTATCAACCTGATTGACATAACATTCATGGGATTTTCTCGTTTACTATGTGAAAACATTTTTGATCCGTATTTAGAAGTTTTCTCCTGACCCTTCAAATATGTACCACACATGTGATCTC
>CAUYON010105753.1:0-42521 GCA_963573935.1 Arctocebus calabarensis
ATTTGTTTGATGTGTTGTTGGATTCTGTTTGCTAGGATCTTGTTGAATATTTTTGCATCAATATTCATTAGTGATATTGGTCTATAATTTCCTTTTCTTGTTGGGTCTTTCCCTGGTTTAGGGATCAAGGTGATGTTTGCTTCATAGAATGTATTGGGTAGTATCCCTACTTTTTCTATATTTTGGAAGAGGTTAAGTAATATACGTGCTAGTTCCTCTTTAAAGGTTAGGTAGAATTCTGACATGAAGCCATTTGGTCCCAGGCTTTTCTTTTTAGGGAGATTTTGTATTGCTGGTGCTATTTCAGAACTTGATATAGGCCTCTTTAACATTTCCACTTGGTTCTGGGTAAATCTTGGTAGGTGGTGTGCTTCCAACTATTGGTCAATTTTCTTCAGATTTTCATATTTCTGAGAGTACAGTTTCTTGTAGTATTCATTGGGGATTTTTTGGATTTCTGAGGGGTCTGTTGTTATTTCATTATTACCATTTCTGATTGAAGAAATTAGAGATTTTATTCTTTTTTTCTTGGTTAAGTTAGACAAAGGTTTATCTATCTTATTGACCTTTTCAAAAAACCAACTTTTTTACCTGTAGTCCCAGCTACTTGGGAGGCAGAGGCAGGAGACTTGCTTGAGCCCAGGAATTGGAGGTTGCTGTGAGCTGTGGATGGCACAGCACTCTATCCAGGGCGACAGCTTGAGGCACTGTCTCAAAAAAAAAAAAGATGTTTGCATGTCAGAGGAAGGGCAATAAATCTGAAGAAAATGAGGGGGACTTCTACATCTGTGGAATGTTTACAGATGCAGTGGCGTGAAGCATGTCCATAAATTCCTTACATGGTGACTGATAAATTACTGCCTCTGGCTACTCCTACGGCCCAAAGAGGTACAATGCCTAGCAGGCCTCGTGGGATTTTGGAGGCTATGTATTCCACATTGGTGTATTACTTCAACCCATTTATTGAGTGACCCAAAAAGCTGCTAGTTCTGAATCAGGCCCAGAACAAGAAAAAGCCCTGCAAGAGATCCAGGCTTCTTGGCTCGGCACCTGTAGCTCAGCAGCTAGGGCACCAGCCATATACACCAGAGCTGGCAGGTTTGAATCCAGCCCAGGCCTGCCAAACAACAATGACAACCACAACCAAAAAAAGCCGGGCACTGTGGTGGGCGCCTGTAATCCCAGCTATTTGGGAAACTGAGGCAAGAGAATCAGTTAAGCCCAAGAGCTTGAGGTTGCTGTGAGCTGTGATGCCATGGCACACTACTAATAATGACACAGTAAGACTCTGTCTCAAAAAAAAGAGATCCAGCCTGCTGTGCAAGCTGCCCCCACACCCACACCATATGGCCCAGCAGAATGGTACTGGAAGTCAAGGGAGATGTGGATGCCATCTGGAGCCCATGGAAGGCCCCTATAGGTGAACTGAAACACGGACCCTTCGGATTTTGAAACAGAGCACTCCCATATTCTGCAAACATCTACTCTCATTTTGCGAAACAGGTGCTGGCCTGCTACTGGGCCTTAGGGGAGACTGAAGCCTTGAACACAGGCCACCAAATTACCATGCAACCTGCACTGCCCATCAGGACATGAGTGTCATCTGACCTGCCAAGTCACAAGGCTAGATGTGCCGAGTGGCACTCCATCGTCCAGTGGAATGGACCACAGACAGTTGGGCCACTTCTTCAGGTGACTCCAGGGCCTCACGTCATGTGAGCGGGTCCCAGCAGGCTCTGGAGTCACCTGAAGAAGTGGTCCAACTATCTGTGGTTCCCACTCTTTCTCTCTCTACCATGGGAGGACACAGCAAGAAGACAGCTGTCTGCAACCAGGAAGGGAGCCCTCATCAGAGCCCAAGCAGGCTGGCACCCTGATCTTGGACTTCCAGCCAGCAGAACTGTGAGAAAACAAATTCCTGTTGCTTAGGCCACCCAGCCTGTGGCATTTTGTTATGGCAGCTCGAGAAGACTAATGCACTATCTAAATTGAATGGTTTGTACATAAACTAGTTCATATTTGTCTATCAATAATCTACATGAATCTCATCTATTTTTAATTCTAAATCTCTTTTATTGAATGCAGATTTGAGTATCTTCAGAGATATCATTTTGATTTTTTTTTTTTTTTGAGACAAAGTCTCACTTTGTCATCCCAAGTACCTGGGACTACAGGTTCCTGCCACAAGGCCCAGCTATTGTTTTAGAGATGGGGTCTTACTCTTGCTCAGGCTGGTCTCGAACCTGTGAGCTCAGGTGATCCACCCATCTCAGCCTCCCAAAGTGCTGGGATTACAGGCGTGAGTCCCTGCTCCCAGCCCATTTTGATGTTCTTTTTTTGAGACAGTCTCATTATGTTGCCCTTGATAGAGTGCTGTGGCATCATAGCTCACAGCAACCTCAAACTCTTGGGCTTAAGCAATTCTCTTGTCTCTGCCTTCCCAGTAGCTGGGGACTACAGGCACCCACCACAATGCCCACCTATTTTTCTGTTGCAGTTGTTTAGCTGGCCCAGGCCAGGTTAGAACCCACCACCCTCGGTGTATGTGGCTGGTGCCATAACCACTGTGCTACGAGCGCCAAACCTATTTTGATTTTCTTAAAGTTAAAATGCAAGTAGAGCGAAAATTGTCACTAAGGTTATTTTGTCTCTAAGGATTAATACAGAAAATACTCCAGGACTTACAAGATCCCCAGTGTTGCTTCAAGCCCATGGCAGCCAGGCCGGCAGCCTGCAGGAAGCCACTAGAGAAGGAGGGTGGGCTCCAATGAAGAAGAAAGCATTACTCTGAAGTAGAAGTTAATTCCAGAGCTGCACAGCAGGTTGATAAATTATGGGTAAGAAGTGCAAATGTTTTGGAGTTATTCTCTTTAGAAAAACACCTAGATGGAAGGCCCTAGCTGTGGCTTTTGCATACTAGCAGCAGGCTTAGCCAAAAAGAAACCGAAGTAACTGACAGTGTGTCTGAGTCTGCATTTCTTCCTTTACCAACCTCTGCTTAGGCAGAAATAAATGAGCAGCTATCAAATACATTATAAAAATAAAATAAGATTAGTTTTCTAATGGTCCTCAAGATGGAACACAGAAATGTTGTATAGAGGTTGTTTTTGGCCTGAGTATAACTGAGGAATGGATTTACTTATCTCCATGTCTTGCTTTCGTCTGCCCATCAAATTTTGCTTTATTGATAGATGTTGTCTTACGTCAGGTTCTCCCAGAAGCAGAAATATGGTGCAAGTTATTCATTAAGGAAATTCTCCCAGGAGAAACCTCTAAGGGGGTGGGAAAGCAAGCCATCCGCAATCTCACAAAACTGGGGCAGTGAAAACTGGAGTTCACAGCTATCAAGGCAGAGGGCTCTGATGAACATCCTCAGGCTCAGTTAGAACCGCTAAAGGATCACACACACCTGCAGAGTAAGGTTGAACATAGTCAAGCCTTACAAAGACCGATACCCAACTTCAAACACGCTCAGTGACTAAATTAAAGCAACATGTAGTCCTACTTTAACTTCCTGACAGAAACTCAAGAAACCTTCTTTTGGCAAAAATAACATTACCGAAGCAGCTATAATTTTTCAACACAATGTCTGACATTTAACTAAAAATGTCTTTGTATGCCAAGAGAGAGACCAAAACAGACAATAGAAACGGAATAGATCACCCAGATATCAAAGTTACCAAGCATGGGCTTTAAAATGAAAAATAAAGCAGGAGATAGCTGTCCCACCTCACTTACCCTTTACCCTGAACTCTTAAGAAATACTTCAAACATTTTCAGTTCTTTCTTCTCCTCCTTTGCAAATCTCTCTTATACACCCTCATCCCTTTCCCTTCCCCTATACGAGATAGTTATAGCAACGTATGATTGCTGCAAAACTCCTATCAATATTATCTTCCAGGTGGTCGGGTAGGCATGGTCATCTGAGCTCCATTCTATTTTCTCTAGGGACATCTGTGCTAAAGCCTTCCATACCCTCCTACTCCAAAGAGGACTAATTGCTCTCTAAACCTCTGGCACCACTATCACCTTGGGACTTGACTCCTTGTAAAACTAACAATTCATTTATTAATGTGTTTGTCAATTCCCTGGCTTCCCCATTTTGTCTTACTCCCTTGTTTTGATGTACCTTCTAAGAAAGTATGCGTTAGAAATAAAATTCTTGCCAACTTTGCACGTCCAAAGACAATCTTATTCTCCTGTTCTACTTTCCTGAGTGATTCTGTGCACAGAATTCTAGTTAGCAAATTATTTCCATCAGAATTTGGAGGGAAAATTCCCTTCTCCATTGTCTTCTAATTTCCAGTGTTTTGGTTAAAATATCTGAAATCTTTTTATGTGTGACCTACTTTTTAAAACTAAAAGCTTCTAGGATCTAGTCACTATATCTGAAATTTTATAATTACGTGCCTCTGTGAGGATCTTTTGAAGCCATATAGAGACATAAACTCTTCAGTTCTGAGAAATTACCTTCAATTATTTCTTTGATAAACTCCTTCCCATTGAAACTCTTACCAAATGTTTATTGTCAATTTCTAGACCTCCTGTAATGATCTTTAAATTTTTTCTTTTTATCTGCAGGACAAACCAACTGGCTTCTCCTAGTTTCAACAAAATGGAGTTTTTATGTCCATTCCTTATTCTTGTTGCTTTGCTGTGATTTTGTGAAAGAGGATGGAGCTGAAACATTTTACTCTGCCCTCTTTAAATTGGGCAGTGCTATATTGCTTTCTATTGTTTAAGGAGCCACAAAAGCCAAAGAAAATATTTCACTTACACTTCCAACGCATGGTTCAATGACGGACATGACAAGGGAAACTACCAGCATACATCAGCAGCAGCATCAGAATTGGGAAAATTCTGTCATGAAAGCTCAGTTGTATATTGCCCAGTCCTTCAGAACTCTTCCCAGTTCTCTTGACTTTAATTAAGAGAAAATCGAGGAGACTTTTTGAGGGAAATATTAGTTTCTCAATCAAATTGAAAGATTAGACACTATTTTTGGACTGCGGCAGCTTTGAGATGAGAGCTATTTATCAAAAATTATAGAGCACACTCCAGAAAGCCCTGAGGCAGAGCTGCTGGAACCCACTCAACGCAGTTCTGGCTAGGGGTGAAGGTGGCTGGGGCAGACCTTTAATGCAGGTGCTCAGAAGCATTACTGAGCGCAGACCTTCTTGCTGGGACTCAGCACTCTATGAAGCTACTTAGAAGCCCAAAAATCTTTACTTTGAAATATTTTAAAAGCACTAAAAGATATTTTCTAAGCTACCAAACTTAATGTAGAACCCCTTACTCATTTTACCTTATTTTCTAATTTCCTTTTTATTTGGAGGATATTTGGGGGAAGGACTCTTCAAATTCTTACAATATGTTTAAATGTTTTTTAGCCTTTGAGAGTTTCTACTCTGGTTGAGCAACAGAATACATTACTATGCTTCATTTTCCAGGATCCTTGAAGAATGATGGATTCCATAGAAGTTAAAACTCTAGCTTGGCACCCATAGCAGAGTTGTTACGGCACCAGCCACATACACCAAGGCTGACAGGTTCGAACCCAGCTTGGGTTAGCTAAACAACTGCAACAAAAAACAGCCAGGCGTTGTGGCAGGTGCCTGTAGTCCCAGCTACTTGGGAGGCGGAGGCAGGAGAATTGCTTAAGCCCATGAGTTTGAGGTTGCTGTGAGCTGTGACACAACGGCACTCTACCAAGGGCAACATAATGAGACTTTGTCTTGTAAAAAAAAAAAAAGAAGTTAAAACTCCATGGAATGCTGCAGTGGTTTCCTCCTCCCTTCAATCCACTCTTTTAATCCTCTTGGATGAAAATCTTTGGAGCAGAGGACTCTACAAAACACCAATGGTACCACTCAGTGCAAGGTGGAACTCACAGGCGATAGGGCAGGAAATGTACCCATTTATTGTTCACGTAACAGTCCATGCCGAGGCCCTAGCAGCTCCAGCACAGTTGGGCACAGGCTGAATCTGTGCTATAGGAGATGGCTATAGATTCTTACTACTTCCATGTTTTTAGAGGATATATAGAGATCTCTCTCAGAATGGGGGGAAACTGAGTTTGGAGAATGCTGGGATCACCATCTACCTAGCACCTGGGGATCTAATGGGAAGCTGTGTTCACATGCAACCATTGCCTCCCGGCAGGAGAGAGCACCCCAGACCCAGAAAGCATAATGACAGCAAACTACTGTGGTCTGCAGAATTATTCAGGAAGAAATCTTGATGCTCCACGGTCATGCCAAAATGACACTTTTTCCACCTTCTTTTACAGAATAGATGGTGTCTTTAGGTTTCGTACCTGTTTTTGTAGTGTTTCTGTCTTCTCCCTCACTGTCATTGACTACTACCCAACTTTTGGGATGTCTGTCCTCAAATCTCCTACCTTCTCCCAGAGACTCAGAAACAAAATAATCAAGGATATTGAGAATATATATAAAATAAGGATAAAGTGTTTCTTACTGAGAGCCTGAAATATACCCCTGTAACAAAGAACATGCCCCAAGGATCTAGTAATACCCTTCTATACCCGTGGTCCATAAAGTGTGGTTCAGGGACCCTGAGGGTACTCAAGACCCTCCTAGGGGGTCCACAAAGTCATAACTATTTTTGCATAATATTAAAACACACCTTGTCTTTGTCACCTTCATTCTTTCATGAATGTATGGTGGAATTTTCTAGATTATATAACGTAATACCACAATACACTGAAAGCAAGAAACATCCAGGAGAATCCAGCTATCTTCTATTAAAATATTGATGAAGCTTCTGCGCTGCTAAGAACACAGTAAGTGTAGCAGGCAGACAGCCCTCAGATTGGGAGAAAATATTTGAAGGTATTGCCTCCAACAAAGATTTAATAACAAGAATCCACAGAGAACTCAAACATATTAGCAACAAAAGAACAAGTGATCCCATTTCAGGGTGGGAAAAGGACTTGAAGAGAAACTTCTCTAAAGAAGACAGGCATGCAGCCTACAAGCGCATGAAAAAATGCTCACCATCCTTAATCATCAGAGAAATGCAAATCAAAACTACCTTGAGATAGCATTTAACTCCAGTAAGATTAGCCCACATAACAAAATCCCAAAACCAGAGAAGCTTGTGTGGATGTGGAGAAAAGGGTACTCTTCTACATTGCTGGTGGGAATGCAAACTAATATTTTCCTTTTGGAAGGATGTTTGGAGAATACTTAGAGATCTAAAAATAGATTTGCCATTCGATTCTATAATACCTTTACTAGGTATATATCCAGAAGGCCAAAAATCACATCATAATAAAGATATCTGTACCAGAATGTTTATTGCAGCCCAATTCATAATTGCTAAGTTGTGGAAGAAGCCCAAGTGCCCATCAACCCACGAATGGATTAATAAATTGTGGCACATGTATACCATGGAATACTATGCAGCCTTACAGAAAGAAGGAGACTTTACCTCTTTCATGTTTACATGGATGGAGCTGGAACATATTCTTTTTAGCAAAGTATCTCAAGAATGGAAGAAAAAGTATCCAATGTACTCAGCCCTACTATGAAGCTGATTTATAGCTTTCATATGAAGGCTAAAACCCAGTTATAGCACAAGAAATGGGGAAAGGGGCAAGGGAGGGGAGGGAAGAAGTGAGGATGGGTGGAGGGAGGGTGATTGGTGGGATCACACTTACGGTGCATCTTAGAAGGGTACAAGTGAAAATTACTAAATGCAGAATATAAATGTCTTCATATAGTGATTAAAAGGCCATGAAGGCTTTGTTAAACAATTCAAGGAAAATATTTCAGATTGTATATGAAGTCAACACATTGTGCCCCATGATTTCACCAATGTACACAATTATGATTTATTAAAAAAAAAAGAAAGAAATATAATCTTAGGCAGCTAATATAAATACAGTAACTTCAACAAGAGATGTAGTACTTTTCATTTAAAAACAAACCCTGCAAAATTTTATTTGAAGAGAAAAATCTTAGCAATTGTTCAAATATCAAAAAACATAAACATACTTTTATTGGAAATTTCAGCCACCTATCCTATCCTGGGTTAGCCTTGGTTCCCATCTTTCCCAGGAGGTAAGTATTGATGTCAGCTCCTATTTATCCTTCTAAGGATTTTATATAGTCCCAAACATTTCCTTCCTTTTAAACAAATGATTGCATTATGCACATTATGCTATACCTGGATACCTTGCTTTTTTATTCAATGGAATATTTCAGAAATTATATAACATATTCTTCTTTTATAACTATATAATATCCCAATTGTGTGGATGTACTATATTTAACAAATTCCCTACTAATGAATAGTTATGTTGTTCTTTATTTCCCTCTCTTGGACAAGAAATGCTTCAGAAAATAATATTAAAGTATGATGTACATAAATATATTTGTAGAATAAATTCCTAGAAATGGAATTGTTAAATCAAGGATATATATATTCAAAAAATTTTACAGTTCCTGCCAACTTTTTCCCCTAAGATTAAACAATTTAACACCTATCAACAATGAATAAGAGTAACTGTCTCTATAGTCTCAACAATGTGTTATCAAATGCATATTCGTGTAAGTGAAAATTGGTTTTTCAATGTTGTTTAGATTTCCATTTCTTTTTTAAAAAATTTGCCTCTTCTTTATTTTCATAAAAATCACAAAAAAGATAAAACCTCTAAGCTCTCTAAATAAATAAATCTATATTCAGGATAAACTAAGATTTACATGTGACTAAATTTTACTAGCTTTTGTTTATAGTCATAATTATTCCTGAAAATGGCAGCTTTTTTTACGTGAAAAGAGCAATTTATTCTGAGTTAAGATACCGATAGTCATCAACTATAATGTGGGAGAAAGTCATATCAGTTAGAAGCAGCTTTAATTGAATTATTGCAACAGAAAACAGTTTGTGTTGCAAATTGTAATCTCATTATTCTTATTTTACTTTCATTAGAAACCATCTATAGTCCAGCGATTTTCTACTTATGGGTTGTGACCCCTTTGTAACAATGAAAATACATCCTGCATATCAGATATTTACATTACGATTCATAACAGTAGCAAAATTACAATTATGAAGTAGCAATGAAAGTAATTTTATGGTTGAGGGTCACCACAACATGAACTGTATTAAAGGGTAGTGGCATTAGGAGGTATTAGGAAGGCTCAGAACCACCTTCCCTGCTTTCACTGCTGAGTTTAGAAGTGCAATAATTTCTTTTTAATTTTTAAAATTTTGTGCTTTTCTTTTTGATTTTTTTTTTAAATTTCAGAATATTTGGGGGTACAGAAATTTTGGCTACATGAATTGCTCTTGTCATCACCCACATAATGTACATTGTACCTGGTAGGTGTGATTTTAAGCATTCCTTCTCTGGCCCCCTTCCACCTGCCTGATTTCTGTCAAGTTTTATTTCCATAGGTGCACAAGAGTTGATTGATTAGTTCTAATATACTAGAACCTGTGGTGTTTGTTTTTCATTCTTGCAATATACTTCACTTAAGAGAATGGTATACAGTTTTATCTCAGTTGTTACAGAACTTACTAGTTCACCATTTTTTATGGCTGAATAGTACTGCATAGTATAAATGTACCATATTTTATTAATTCACTCATGTATTGATGGGCATTTCGGTGGATTCCACATCTTTGTAATTATGAATTTTGCTGCAATAAACATTTGAGTACAACTGTGTTGGTGATAAAATAGCTTTTTCTCCCCTGGATTAAATAGTAGGTCTACTTTTAGTTGTTTGAGGTATCTCCATCCCACTTTCCATAGATGTTGTACTAGTTTGTAGTCCCACCAACAGTGTATAAGTGTTTCCTTCCTATTCACTCCATCATCTATTGTTTCAGGACTTTTTGATAAAAACCATTCTGACTGGAATTAGATATCTTGTTGTGGTTTTGATTTGCATTTCCCTGATGATTAGATATGTTGAACATTTTTTCTCATTTGTTGGCTGTTAGTCTATCTTCTTTTGTAAAGCACTTTTGTCCACTTTTTATGCAGTCGTCTGATTTTATTTTTCTGATTTGCTTGTGTTAATCCTAGTTATTAGCCCTATAGCAGATGTATAGGGTGGCTGAATGGATTAAACATACAAGTATCTACTGTCTCCAGGAAACACATCTTACCCACGAGGCCTCATTCAGCCTCAAGGTGAAGGGATGGAAAATAATATTCCATGCAAATGAAAACCATATGAAAGCTTGTCTCATTCTTATATTAGATAACATAGCCATTCTTAGATAACATAGAACTGTTTTTTCTTTTATAGTTTACTGTAACCTCAAACTCCTGGGCTCAAGTGATCCAGCTTCCCAGGTAGCTGGGACTACAGGCATGTGCCATCATAATTTTTTTTTTTGTATAGACAGAGTCTCACTATGTTGCACAGACTGATCTCAAACTCCTGGCCTCAAGCAGTCATCCCATCTCTCCCATCTTGCCCTCCCAAAGTGCTAAGATTATAGGAATGGGCCACCTTGCCCAGGCTGATTTCCATTTCTTTAATGGAGGGAGGATGTACATGTTTTTAGGCTGATAACTCATTCATATTTTCTGTGAATCTTCATTCATGTAGTTTTTCTAGTTTTGCACTATGTTGCTCATATTGCCCAGTCAAGTGTAAATACTTCCTATGGTTCACCAGGTCCTATAATCTGGTACCCAGGTATGTGAAAATTCCATATGGATTAGGAAAATATGGGAGAAAATTTGTGAAAAATGATAAAAATGGGAAAATGATGCCAAAGCATTCTAGAGGCTACGGCCAGGGTGCTAACTTTTGCTTTGAAATCTTCCACATACTGGAAAGATTTCCTTGGGAAGAATTACTTGATTTCATAATGAAAATTGGGAGGAAATGTTTGCCTTATGAAAGTCATTTTGTCTTCTACTTTGATGGACATCAACATTTTTCCCCCAAAAGAAATATAAACTGTATTATAGAGTCTAGAAGGGCTACACATGTGCTAGTAAAGTGAGATGGAGGATCGATGCAGTTTTCTGGGTTGTTCAGGCTACAAAAGAATAATCTTATTTGGTATGTGCATCAAATTAATAATTTCTTATAGAAAGTTCAAATAACTATAGCAGTCAGCTATTTTCTGTGTTTGTTTTTGAAAGGCTGTTCTTTGGTTCAAGTACTCAGCCCTTGTTTTAGGGCTTGATGCTATTTGTGGTTCTGACTTTTATGCTTAGATTTTACTAGCATAGACCTGACCTTGGGAATTAGACAATACTAGGTATTGTGGTAGACTGGATTTCTGTATCAAAATCTTCGTTTCCTCTGTATAAGAATGCATTTCACCCCATTATCAGGTGACTTACCATGTCCCAGGAGAGGCAGAATATTCATGGTAGCTCCATTGTTGTTGAGCCTGGCCATGTGACTTCTTTTGGCCAATAAAGACTGGGCATAAGTGGGTGCCCATTCTGAGCAGGGATTTTAAAAGGCACTGCATGTTTCTGCTGCTCTTTCTTGTGCCTCTGCTTCTTCCATGAGAACATCATGTCCCAGTTAGGGACTAATATTTCTGCCTGGCTCCCTATAGGAGAAGACCATGAGATGATGCCAAAACATTCTAGAGGCTTGAACAGAAGGTTGAACAGGACCTGTGGTCTAGAAGAGATCCACCTGATAACCCACAGACACTGGGAGAAAAACAAAGACTTTTTAAGACTTTGATGTTTTGGAATTGATTGTAGCATTGTTGCAACATTTTGCAGATTTTCCTTCTATTGTTTTTATTCAAAAAGCACATAACAATTGTAGGAAAATTAGAAAATACAGAAAATTAAAATGAAGGAAAAGATCAGGTAGGAAGACAGACTCAAACAACAATGAAGCAATTAAACAATTATTTACAATTGTAGTAAGTGTTATGGAGAGGAAATACTATTCTAGAAACATACACTCAAAAGGGCATGGTGTAATCTGGGGTCAGGAGAAACAGTCCTAAAGAAATAATATGTTACATATGTGTTGTAATGTATTTCACATATTATAAAATATAATGTTTCATATATTAAAATACCTAATTTCACACACTACAAATTTAATACAAACTTAAATGTGTCTTATACATATACATAGTATAGCATGAGTACAAGAGAACACGTTAACTTAATATATTCTCTCCAGTGGACAATATAAAGTGAAAATCTTTCCACCTGAACAAATATATTTTTACATCATCATTTATTTTAACGCTTGCATCATGTTCTACTGATATGTGTGTATCATGTTTTATTCACCCAGTTCCCGATGTTGAACATTTGGGTTGATTTTCATTTTTTGTTATGCTAGACAGCCTCATAATGAACATTCTGGCAACTGTATGTATTTATTGAGGAGAAATATTTATGATGAAAATAGGAAAATTTTGTGTTGTGAAGCAAAATTGTATAATATGTCCTGACCTTCTGTATCCCCTCAGGAAGCATAATGGAAACATTTATTTTTGATATAAAATTTCTCATGTACTGCCAGATACCCTCAGTAATTCTTGAATGTCCTGGGGGAAAATTTAGATTATCTTTCTGGGGTGAAGATTTATTAGAGTAGACAGGAACAGAATGGCAAGGGAGATAATATGTACGGGTAAAGTAAAATGCTAGTATACCACCTATGCTTTTTCAAACCGAGATGCGATCTGTTGTCATAACAATGTATTGCTGCCTTGGCTTTTTTCCCCTCTCTCTCTTTTTTTCCCCCCATCAATTTGGTTATTGTTACTTCATCTGTGGCCTGGTTCCAAAAGTGATGAGTGAGCCTCCACAAGATAATCACTAGAGTATCTGATTCTTTTGTAAGAGGCCAGGAGAACTTACTGACCTCGGTGTGTCGCAGGAGATTGAAATTAATTGTCTGAATGAATATAAAGAATGATATGATAATAGAATTCACATGATTTGTCTTACACAGGGCAACCAAGTCTGATATTCTTATTTTGTTTAAGAAGTTGTCTTTTAGGATTGACAGGTTCTACAGTGTAAGGTTATAATACGGCATTTTGGGGTTATGATATGGATGACTCTGTTTACCTTGTGGTTGACCATGAGGTAAACTGGCAAGTATGTATCCATATTCCACTCATCTGCTATGAGCAAATATTTTGGGATTGTGAACCCAAGGGACAAAAATGATGGAAGTCTTATTTTGCCTCCTGAATTCAGTTTACTTGGGTAACATGATTGTGGCAGAGGTGCAGATTTGTCATTTTGAGGGTCGTAACATCAGTGGCTACATTTACTCAAATGATCATCAAAAATGACAGACATTATTTGGGAAGTATTCCTTCTTTTTGGTTAAACATGGATTGACTCATTTTCAAACATTTTTGTTCAGAATACTAACAGAATCTGACAACTCTTTATTTTAGATTGATGACTTTTAATCAGTCAGTAATATCTATTAGAAAAATAATATACTAGTCATTCCAGGGAAATTCTTTCTTTCCCTTCCTAAGATACCAGACTCTTGCTCTCAGGTGACACAAAGGGGTACATTTCTTATATCTGAATTTTCTTCAGAAAGGATAAGACAGAAGATGAGAAATGACAAGTTCAGGGTTCTCAGAATTCCTGCTCAGTTTAAACAGTGGAATTATGATGACTGCACTTTAATGTACTTTTAAACGGTGACATCCCAACCCACAGAGATGTCCAGGGCTCAGACAGGTGAATGACCACTTTGTCCTCTAAAAGGGAGCCTTTATTACTCAGGTTTACTGTCCTCTCAGAAAAATGTCAACCAAACTCACTTTATTCTTTCAACAGATGTGTATTGAGTGTCCCTCAAGGGTCTTCAGGGTCCCTGACATTTGGAGTGTAAGGTCTGATAGCTACACAGACAATATGCAGGTAAAAAAACAAACAAATGAAGAGTTAAGGTGAGTCCACGAAGGCAGTAAAGGCAGAGTAGAGGGATGGAGAGTCCGGGGCAGTAGGTGAGGGTGAGGAACGAGGCCTCGTAGCCAAAGGCCATCAAGGCAGCAGCCAGGAGTGTGAGATGCCGTGTCCCCACCTAGAGCAGGGCCCAACACAGATAGGAACCTCCATAAACACATGTGGAATGAGTGAACGGGTGGATGTGTGAGTAAAAAGCACTTGGGCAGAAGGACTGGCCTGGGCACAGGCAGGAGGCCGATCAGGCTTGACCACCATGGGCACGGCAAGGGGATCCTGAGAGGTGAGGGTGGATAGGCAGGTGTTCATGGGTTGTGCAGAGGGTCATGGGTCCACTTGGTGAGAAGTTTAGATTGTACTTGTCACAGGAAGATATCAGAGGCTTTTAAGATGAGAGTAATCTGAACGTTGGCTTAAAAGAATGCTTAATATTATGCCAAGTAGTCAAAACAGTCACGAAAAAGAACACAGCTGGAAGCCTCCCATTTTTGGAGTTGTTATCTTATGATAAAGCTACAATAATAAAGGCAGTGTGGTGCTGGCATAAAAACAGACACATAGACCAACAGAATAAAATAGAGAGCCCAGAAATAAGCTCTCTTTAATACGGTCAAATGATTTCCAATAAGGATGCAACAACCAAAATCTCAGTCTTTTCAACAAATGGTGTTGAGAAAACTGACTGTCCACATGCAAAATACTTAAGGTGGACCATAGTCTTATACCAGATGCAAACATTAACTCAAACTGGATCAAAGACCTAAATGTCAGACCCAAAACTATAAAACTCTTAGAAGAAAGCATAGGGAAAGAGCTTTCTTAGATTTTTCTTTTTATTAAATCATAGTGGTTAACATTAATGTAATCATAGGGTACAATGTGCTGGTTTTATATACAATTTGAAATATTTTCATCAAAATGGTTAACATAGCTTTCATGGCATTCTTAGTTATTGTGTTCAGACATTTATATTCTACATTTAGTAAGTTTCACCTGTATCCTTCTAAGAGATTTCAAAATGATTACTTAGACATAACCCCAAATGCACAGCAAACCAAAGTAACAAAAAGATAAATCAGACATTAAAATAAAAAGAACTTCTATGTATTAAAGGACACAAAAAACAGAATGAAAAGGAAATCTACAGAATGGGAGAAACTCACATATCTGCAAATCATATATCTGATAAATTACTATCCAGAAGATATAAAGAATTGCTATAATTCAGTAATCTAAAAACAACCCAATTAACAAAAGAGGGGAAAGGATTTGAATAGACATTTCTTTAAAAATGTACAGCTAGCCAACAAGCTTATGAAAAGGTACTCAGTATCACTAATTATTAGGAAAGGCAAATAGAAACCACAATGAGATATCATTTCATACAATCAAGATGGCTACTATCAAAGTGCTAGAAAATAACAAGTGTTGGCGAGGATGAGGAAAAATTTTAGTGGACTAATGATGGTACAAGCATCATAAAAATAGTATGTCAGAGCCTTGAAAAATTAAAACTAGGATTACTAGATGATCCAAGTATTTCCACTTCTGGGGTTGGACACAAAAGAATTGAAAGCAGGCCCTCAAAGAGATATGTGTATATTCATGTTCATGGCAGCAGAGTTCACAATAGCCAGGTGGACCTAACCCATCCATCCATTGAAGGACGAATGGATAAACAAAATATGGTATATACATACAATGGGATATTATTCAGCCTTATAAATCCTGCCACATCTACATAGCTAATCTTTGAGAACATTGTACTAAATGAAATAAACCAGTCAGAGAAAGATAAATATTGTGTGACTTGATTTATACAAGGCACCTACAGTAGTCAAATTCATAGTAACAGAAAGTAGGCAGGTGGTTGCCAGAGGCTGTGGGGAGAGGGAAATGTGGAGTTGTTGCATAATAGATATCTTAGATCCCACCTATGTCTATGTCATAGAGTTTTAGTTTTGTGAGATTAAAAAGTTCTTGCTATTGTTTACATAAAAATGTTACTACAGGTATGAGTCAAGGGTAGGGATGAGGTCAGAGACATGGCTCATTAAGCGGTTTCATCTCTGTGTGAGCATCATAGAGCATACTTACATACACAGACCCAGACAGTGTAGTCCATTATACACCTGAGCTGGTGGTCTGGCCTGTTGCTCCTAGGCTACAGCACGTTACTGTACTGAAGACTGTAGGCAATAGTATCACAAGGATAAGTATTTATGTATCTAAACAGATCTAAACATAGAAAAAATTCAGTGAAAGTACAGAATCATAATCTTATCAGGCCACCATTGTGATCTGTTTTTGACTGCAAAGTCCTCATGAAGTGCACAACTGTCTACTTAGCACTACTGAACTTTGCACTTTAAAATGGTTAAGGTGGAAAATGTTATGTGTATTTTGCCAAGATTTAAAGAAATTGGCTCAATTTAACACCCTTAGGCAAAAATGTATCCTAGGAGTAAGTCCACCTTGCTCTCTGCTGTATGACCAGCATGCCCCACCTGGGGTTCTGACAGGCTTACCTCGCCACATCTGTCCTGGCATGGTCCCTTGTTTTTGTGTGCAAGGCTCATCCTCCCACTGGACTCAAAAACTCTCTGAGTCTCCTTGAGTCTCTGGCTACCTGGACAGTCTGCCCTCCATGAATGTCAATCACTGGTGTGAGGCTGGGTGTGATGCCCCGGGGCAGCGTCGTCCTTAGATGTGACAGTGAGCTTTGAGTGTCCAGGGACTGACTGTCTCAAGAATCAGAGGCTGAGAAAGATGTGGGTGAAGACCTAGTTCTGCAGACTTTGAGAATTTTACCTAGGGGGTGTTAGTGGGGCTTAGAGACAGTGGCACAGTGTCAGCCTGGGTGCAGGCATATTCTGGTTGACTAGATCTATTCAGGGCTGTGAAAAAGCACTAGATAGAGCCTGGCAGAGCATATACTAAGACAATCCCCCCCTTGACTTCCTGCCAGTTATTTACTCAGGATGACATTGTTGGCTTTACTCAGAAATGTAAATAACTGTATTAAAGGGTTCATAAAAATTTCGTGCAGCAAGTTTTCTCTAGTTTCTCTAGTTCTCTAATCTCCAAAATAGATTGAAAGTGACTGACTGTTTTTGTTTGTGCTGCTATAGCAGAATACCAAGGTCATTTATAAAGAACAAGAATTAATTTTCTCATAGTTCTGGAGGCCGGGAATGTCCAAGATCAAGGTTCTAGTAGCTTTGGGGTCTGCTGAGGGCCTGGCCTCTGCTTCCAAGATGGTGTCTTGAATCCTAGAGGGAAGAAATGTTGAGTCTTCCCACAGCAGAAGAGTGCAGGACCGATCACATCAACTCCCCCAAGCCCATTTTATAGTGGCATTAATCCCATTCCTGAGTGCTCTGCCTTCATGACCTAAATTCCACCCATTAGATCCCACCTCCCAGCACTGTTGTGTGGGGATTAAGTTTCCAGCATGTGAATTTTGGGCAGGGGGGGATACATTCAAACCATAGCAGTGAGCAATGGTCAGTCAAGATGACTAGAATATTTGTATGTTTGGCATCAATTATAATATTTTGGGGAACTATGGGAGACAAGGTCTTGCTCTGCCACCAGGCTAAACTCCTGGGGACTGAAGTCTCCCAAGGAGCTGGGACTACAGGTGTGCACCACCATGCTCCACTAATTTTTCTATTTTTTGTAGAGACAGGTCTTGCTGTGTTGCCCAGGCTGCTCTCAAACTCTTAGGTTGAAGAAATCCTCCTGCCTCGGTCTCCCAAAGCACTGGGATTACAAACATGAGCTCCTGTGCCCAGCACGGCATCAGCTGTATTGCTTTATTCATACACATCTCAATTTCTTGCCTTTTGTTGAGGGTATTTTAGCACAGCCCTACTATTCTATTGGGAGAAAAGGGACAGGTAGAGGTAAGAGAAGAGGGCAAAGAAAGAAAGGAAAACAGACGAGCCTTCAGTGGTTCTCAAACTGGAGTGTGCATCAGAATCATCTGGAGGTTTATTAACTGGGGGGATGCTTGGACCACCTTGAGTTTCTGATTCAGGTCTGGGGTGGGGCCCAAGAACTTGCATTTCTAACTCATTCCCAAGAGACACCCATGCTAGTGATTCAGACCACACACATGAGGACTCCTGCTCTAAAACTAAAGTAGAGGGTCTTAATCATAACCGAGGATTTATCTGGGGAACTGTGAAAAATCCTGCTGCCCAGGCCAGACCCCTAAACCAATGAGATTAGCTCTCTGAAGACAGAACCCAGGCAAAAGTATTTTTCAAAGGGTTCCAAGTGTTGCCAGGGGAACAGCCCAGGTTCAGAACCACATGGTGGTCCTTTCCTCCTGAATTTTATTGGACAGACCTGGAACAATAGCATTAGCTCAGAACATTATGGAAATGTAGACTCTCAGGCCCCACCCAGACTGCTCCAGAGCCCCTGTGCTCTTTGCTTTGCTAATGTTCTATGCCATTTTTTATAGTTGTCTATCAAGTAAACTGCTCTGTCTTATTTATTTACTTATTTTTTGAGGGGGTAAGATCAGAACTTCATATCCGGCATTTTGAGAGGCTGAGGTGGGAGGATCACTTGAGCTCAGGAGTTTGAGATCAGCCTGGGCAACATGGCCAGATCCTGTCTCTACAAAAAAATAGAAAAATTAGCTGATCATGGTGGTGTACACCTGTAGTCCCAGCTACTCAGGAGCCCGAGGCAGGAGGAGCACACCTGCATCTAACACACAATCTTCGCTGCATTTAGGAAACTGCAGAGAAGTCAAGCACTGAGGAGCAGGTCCCACTTAGAGAGCTTTTGTGATGCTGATTATAGGCTAAGAACAAAATATCTGCAGAAACTGGGAACCTGCTTCTGATACTGGTACGATGGAGAGAGTGTTAAGTGGACAAATAGAACAACAGAAAATACTAGTGACTGAATCCACCGATGAGCACTAACTTTTGTTTTTTAGACATAGTCTCACTCTATCATTCTGAGTAGAGGACCCTGGCATCAGCCTAACTCAGAGCAACCTCAGATTCTTGGGGTCAAGCAATCCTCTGGCGTCACCCTCCTGAGTAGCTGGGACTACAGGTGCTTGCCACAATGCTCAGGTAGTTTTCTTATTTTATTTATGCATTTATCTTTTATTTTTTTGAGACAGAGTCTCACTTTGTTGTCCTGGGTAGAGCACCCCGGTATTATAGCTCACAGCAACCTCAAATTCTTAGGCTCACAAGAGTTCCTCTTGCTTCAGACTCCTGAGTAGCGGGGATTAGTTTCCTAGCACAATACCTGGCTATTTTTAGAGATGAGGTCTCACTCTTGCTCAGGACTAGTCTCAAACTCCTGAGTTCAAAGAATTCACCTGCCTCAGTCTCCCAGAGTGTTAGGATTACAAGCATGAGACACTGGGCCTGGCCTCAGCATTGATTTTTTTTAAATATGTCTAAACAGTTTCTTGCAGTGAGCCTTTTACTTAAAAAAATCAAATTGAAAAGAAATAGATTAAACATCTTTATATGGATATATTCCTTGCAAGGGTTTCCAACCCTTTTCTTTTTTTCCCTGCTGCACATTGGAAGAAGAGTTATCTTGGGCCATACCTTAAAAATACAAACTAAAAAAATATAAAGCTAAAAAAAGGCCCATGCATAATTTTCATTATATCTGTCATCATAGATAAGCAAAGCAGGTCTCAAATAATCTGCATGAGGCCCATGGGCCACAGGTTGGACGCTCCTGCTTAGAACATTAAGTCACTTTTACGTTGAATTTTCTTAAAATACCATTACCTGCAATTGTTGTATTGTGGTATTTTCTTAAAATACCATTACCTGCTGTCTCATCCAGGGAAGGCCAACCAAGTAAGTCCACCTGTGTGGCCCTTCATTTGGCTGTAGGGTGGCTGGTGGCCTCACCTGCCCTCCATATCACCTTTTCTCAGATGCTATTTTGTTAACTTAATGGGTGATCCCAAAGTGCCAGCTATGAAGTTCTGGCCTTAATCCCCCCCCCAAAAGAGTAAATAAATAAAAAACAAAAACAGAGCAGCTTACTTGATAGACAACTACCCAAAAAGGCACAAAATGTTAGAAAAATACAGTGAGCACAGGAGCTCTGGAGCCCAGCTGTTGGACTCAAATTGTGGTTCTGTCACTTACTAGCTGTGTGCCCTTAGCAAGTAACTTAACTTCTCTGTAACTCAATTTCTGTGTGTATAAAATGGCAGCGATGATGTTGATACTGGTCAGTGCCTGACAGGATTATTGAGAGGATAAGAATGAGTTACTGCTGGTGGAGCTTTTCAGTCTGGTCTGGCATGGCGGCTATATGATAACTATTATAAGTGCAAGGGAAGAAACATAGGATTTATATTCTTTTGCCTGGCTCCATCCCAGGGAAAACCTGAAAGATAGTATCTCAAGCTCTGATGATGTGGCTGAGTCAGTTTGGTGAGCAAATTTCTCCAAACAGGACAGGACATAACTCTTTGTTGTATAGCTGAGGAACAAAAAGTAATACATCTTATAGAAAGGTGATAAGAAGGACATAAATTAATGAAGAAGAGTATTTTTTAAAAGAGGAAACCCTAATTGTCCAAAGCACCTTAGCAAATCCCCCTCTCTGAATAAAAGGTTTGGAGTCACCAGATTGAAAAGAGGCTTCTGTAGAGCATTTATACATAACAAAATTCATACTAGCAGGGGATTAGAAAATTATTTTTTAAAATGCTCTCAACAGACAGAGTGAAAAATAAAACTTTCCATTCTTCGTTAAGTGAATGGAGAAGAACCCAGCAGCCATGTTCCGAGGGCTTCCCTGGCCACACGGTTCTATCTTTTGGGGCGTGTGGGTCTACGCAGTTGCGTAATCCAAACATACTAGAAACACACACACAAACACATAAGCTGGGCTGCTTTCCCCAGGCCCAGTGCCTCCGTGAAACCACCACGAACCGTACACAAGGGTCACATATCACATCATCGCCCAAATCACACATTTTGAATTGTGAAAACAGTCTGGCCAGAAGTTTCTTCCTCCTCATTTGAAGGGGACTTGACTCTCTGGTCAATTCTTCTCCACCTTTCTGTTGGTTCCTTCTCTTTCTGACTCCCTTTTAAAGCTGAAGTGCTTCACCCTTGACTTTCTTCTTTGTCAGCAGCCCCTCCCTTGGATATCTCATTTTGCCACCAATACTTTGCCTTTGTGTCTTGGTTACAGACCTCTCTGCTGAACTCCAGCCTCATGGAACGCAGCTGTCTGCTCTTCTTGTACATTTCACAGACACTTTGAATCTATCTCATTCAAAGCTGATTTTCCCCCAAAGCTACTCCTTTTATCATCATAGTTGGCAGAAACTTAAGCTTTGCAGCTATCCAGACCCCAAACCTTGGAGCCATTCTCAATTTTCCTGTGTCACGGTCAACATGAATTCAATGAGGAAAGTCTGATTCAAAAATTATGCAGAATTTGATCACTTCTCACCACTTCTATGCTGGATCACTCTGATCTGAGCTGCTATTGTCTCTTTTGTGGATTATTGCAACAGCCTCCTAATCTCTTAAAAATATTAGACCCTGCCATTCCTTTGCTCAAAACCTTGCTTGGCTCCATATTTTACTCAGTAAAAATTAAAGTTCTCAGCCTTTTACAGTCTGGTCACCCCCTGCCTCTCCAGCTCTCCAGAACCTGCCCCTGCCCCTGCCTCTTTGGGTAGGCTCCACCCAAAAAGGGCCTTTGCGCTTTTGATCACCCACATATTCTTGACTTAGAGACATACAGTTCCCTACGGCTTACTCCTTCACACCCTTAAAGTTTTTGCCCCCAAATCATCTCAATGAGACTAACTCCAACCACTATTTGTAAACCTGTAGTGCCCCCCATCCACTACGTTCCCAATCCCCTTTACCTTGCCTTACTTTTCCCCTTAGCATGTTTCACCTTCCAATATACTAAATAATTTACTAATTTATTATCTGTCTCTCCTTGCTAAAATATAAGCACCAATATGTTGTGAAAATTTGACATATTTTATTCATATAGTAGGTACTCAATAATTATTTGTAGGATGAATGAATTTCTGATTGACTTGGTTCCTAGTTTTAGTACTCTGTAAACTTGATGGGGTAGGAAGCCCCAACTAACCCACTGGGTCATCAGAAGTGTGTATTGCATTCAAAAGACCAAATAAATTTCCTCTTCCAGTAAGGAGCATTGGATTTTATACCTCTCTAAGTCCATACCTGTGTCTGCTGGCTTCTCCCTTTTGGCCCACAATACCTACTTGCTGTGGCAAGTACTTGGCTATACTTAGTATCAAGGTCTGCCTCTTATTAGTCAGCTTGGGCTCTAGTCAGCTTGGGCTCTGGGGCCTCCTGCCACCCATTGAGATGCATATGTGTGTAATCAGCAGCAGTACCAGTTGGCCTTGTATGCTGTGGCTAGTTCCTGGTTCAGCACTAAGCACCAGTAAACAGAGGCATGTTTAAAGGTTCAAGGTCCTTAATTTTTTGTATTATGTAATGGTACATTCCCATCTCTGCCTGGGAACCAAAAAAGAAGGACATGTGATACTAAACATAATCAAACATTATAGCCTAGCTCCCTGGGAGCCTAGCTCTCAGTCTTCCTGTTTTAGAACTGTAGAGTGCCTTGAAGCTGTAAGATTTGGTTGAGAATGCTACAGACATATTTCAGAATGATTATTAAGGATGAGATCCTATAGATTACTGGAAAAGCCATCCATCTCTGTTATTTCAAAACTTTTGGTCAACATCCCATTTTTCTTTCTGTTTCAATTAACTTTTTACTCTTTTGTTAAAAAAAAATTACATAGGGAATTAACAGAAATTCTCTATTGTCAAATATATTGGGCTGAACAGTGAATATATGCTAAGTAGAGAAACATATATCTATTGGAAATTTAGTACTACATATTATTTTTAAATATTTACATCATTTATTTTGTCTTAAACTATACATGCAATGATTATAACATGCTTTTTCCATGAATGAGTGATAATAAATTATGTTGCAATAGTAAACTGTTGCCCTTGAGTATCCCAGGGTTGGCTGCAAATTCCCTGAGAGGGCAAATCTAACAACGAGTTTTAGCAGCAATACCACTTTAGAGAACCTGCATTTAGCTACTTTAGAGTACATATGTAGACTCGTCAGATCCTCACAGATAGCATGAAAATTAGACGCTAAACTTGCTTTACAGATTTGGAAATGATGGCTCAAGAAGGCTGAACTAATTCACCCAAGGTCACACAGGTAGCAAGTAGTAGAGTCAGGTTTTGAATCTTGGCTGAGGTTATTGCATGCGTGCCAAATGTCTGGACCCACTTAAGTTATGGGCTACTGTGGCTGAGGGAGCAATTTAGACTGATGTATGCATTCTCTGGAACGGTTCCTGATCTACAGCAGAGGCTCCATGTGTGTTAGTTTTTCACATACTATTCTCTTAAGATGATTTTTGACAGTATATATATGAAGTCAACAGACAAACCCACCAGAAGTGTGACCTCAGGCAAAAGGCTGTGGAATCATCATAAGAACAGCAAATAGCTATTTGCTGGGTGCTGTCCTGTGTCATTTTTGTGTATTAATTCATTTGATCACTCCCACATTTCCTGCGAAATAGGTTTCAGTGTTGTCACTCCATTTGGTAATCTTCCCACAGTGTCACACATACTACAGATAGTAAATGAGAGAAATCAAACTAGAACTCAAGCCGTCTGCCTGGAGAGAATGTAAGCCCTTGACCACCATGCTAAACTGCCCACTGAGTTAATGGCCTGCTGTAGTCTAGATACTGTCTACATATGCACATGTGTGCATGTGTGTGCTCACTCCACCACTGTGAATTGCATTGATATAATTTTGTGGCTTTTTTCATCTTACAATGCCTCACTATGATTCCACAATCTGAGATTTTCAATTTCCTTATCAGGGACTCATGCTTTGATGTAAATGGTAGGGATATGCTCAACACACCCAAGGGAAGTTGGGCAAAGCCAATGGGATTGACTTTGGCCACAGTACCCTTCAGCTCCAGGCACAGTATTGGAAACATGCACCAAAAAAAAAAAAAAAAAAAAGAAAAGAAAAGAAAAATTGATGCTGCAGTTTGTTAAATTGCAGATTGTACTGATGGTGTCATTTGAATAACTACCAATGCCCTTTGAAAGTGTCAAATCAGTACACAGCATTAGACACATGAGGGTTTTCTTTTATCTACTGAAAATAGGCAAAAATCTGTTTTCATAGCTGAAATCTGTTTGGGAATTCCTTGCTGCCTTTGGGGACAGCATCGTTTAATTCTACTTTCTTGGTGTGGCCCCATCCTTCTTGGTCTCTACTTTCTTTGTAGCTTGATGAATAAAGCTTTTGTAATGAGGCTATTTTTTCTACAATGGTAAAATATTTCTGAGAAATATGTTAGAGCCAGATTTTCTTTAAGTAGTGGTATCTTGTGTTGTTTACTTTAAAAATAGTTTCTAGTGCAAGGGATAACTGTGTCCTAGAAGAACTGTCCCAAAGAGCTCATGAACAAGAATAATGCTTTGTCCCATTACTTTCTGGAAAGCAAATGGAATTTTGATGTGAACTCAGAAAGGGGTCAGACCACAGTGACATATATTTTTTGGTTTCTAATCTTACCTCCACTGCCATTATGAACTATGTTACACAACCCTCTACCCTAAGGCCCCACCATTCTACAGCCTTTTATCAACTCTCAGAATGGTCTTAGCTCCACATGGCTCTGGCTGAGGGCTTAGGGGCCAGTGGGTGGCCAGACCTCAGGCTCTGGGCATCAATACCCAGACCTCTAGTTCTACATTAAAATAGAATTATGACATCACTGTGGGCCAATCAGATTGTCTCAGTTCAGTCTTACTCTGAGATGGTAAGTCCCAGATGATTTGATCTGTAATATTATCTAGTATGCTGAATAATATGACAATATCAATTAACTAAAATGTTTTTCTTCCATCATGTTTATTTATTTTTTTGCCACCACAGAAAGCAGTTTGAAGAAGGGAATTAGCCTTCGTTTCCCAGTTTAGCAGAGCATAAGCTAAGAAGAAAATGTCTCAGTAACTAATGTTCACCACACTCAATTGCTTAATCCAAAATTTTTAACCAATAGTCATTTATATGTCCTCTCTTGTACTCACAGCCAATATTCAATCCACAAGGAGGTATTATCCTCTCTACCCCCAAAACATTTCCTGAATTTGACTATTTTTACCATATCCACTGCTAAGATCTTTATCCAAGGCATTATCATTCCTCATCTGGACCAATTGCAGCAACGCTCTAATGGGTTTCCTGCTCCCCTCTCTGTTTCCGTATATCATCCAGAGATGACTGTCTAAAGAATAGGTGGTGTTATATCACTGTCTTGCTTAAAGCTCCCAGCGCTTTTCCTTTCCAATCAGATCAAAATCTTTTTTCTTTTTTAATTGACACATAATAATTATACACATTTATGGGATACATAGTGATATTGCAACATGTATAATGTAATAATGATAACATAAGGGTAAATGGCACACCCATCACCTCAGACATATACTGCTTCTTTGTTTGGGGACAGTCAGTATCCTCCTTTTAGCTATGTGAAACAATGTATTATTGTTAACTACAGTTATCCCACAGTGGTATAGAACACTAGAACTTACTCCTTCTACCTAGCTATAATTCTGTATGCTTTAACAAATCTCTCCCTATCCTCTAAGTCCTCTACTATTCTCAGTCTCTAGAATCCCCTGTTCTTCTTTTTACTTCTATGAGATCCACTTGGGTTAGCTTCCACATACGAGTGAGAGCAGGCAATGTTTAATTTTCTGTTTCTGGCTTATTTTACTTAACATAATGTTCACTGGTTCACGTTACCATGAGTGACAAGATTTTTTTCTTTTTATGGCTCAATAGAATTCTATTGCTTATATACATATTGCATTTTCTTTACCCATTTACATGTTGTTGACACTTAGGTTATTCTATATCTTGGCTACTTTGAATAGTTTTGCAAAAACCATAGTGGATACAGATGTCTCTTTGATATACTGATTTCCTTTCCTTTGTACAAATGCCAAGCAGTGGGATCCCTGGGTCAAAGAGAACTACTGATACTTCTAATTGCAGTTGTGTTGAGGAACGTCCTTATTGCTCTACATAGTGGCCATACTAGTTTAGGTTCTCACCAGTAGTGTATAAGAATTCTCTTTTCTACATATCCTCATCAGAATTTGTCCTTTTTTAAATCTTTTCATGATAGCCACCCTAACTGGTGTGAGATGACGCTGCCTTAAGTGGTTTTGATTTGCATTTCCCTGATGATTTGTGAGGGCGAGCATTTTTCCATGTATCTATTGACCATTTATATGTCTTCTTTTAAGAAACATCTTTGCTTAAAAGATCATTTGCCCACTTTAAAGTTGGATTGTTTGTACTTTCTTTCTGTTGACGGGTTTGCTTTCCTTGTACATTCTCACTATTTGTTAGTCTCCTAAGATTAAAACCTTGACTCCTTCCAACAGATGGCCTGAGATTCTTCACGATGTATTATCCCTCCTTCTCTCTTTCACCTTTTCTTTGTCCACTTACCATCTCATTCACAACGTTCAGGCACTACATTCAGCCTTGCGTGTGTTTTAAGGCTTGTGAATTGATGTGCACGCTGCCTGGAATACTCTTAGATTTTGCAAGAGTTGCTTCTTCTTTATCACTCAGGTCTAAGTCAAATGTCACCTCTCCCAGAAGGAAGAAAAATGCATTTCATGGCAACTTGGATTTTTGTGTGAAGAATTCCTTCCTCTGTGCCCTAAGTATAAATTTCATGAGAGTACGGACAGTGCCAGAGTTGTTCTCTACTTTTTCTGCAGTGCATAGTACCATGTCTTGTACACAGGAAGTGCTTAATTAATTAGTTGATTAATGGACCCCGTCTGGTTTGGATGTTTATAGCTGAGCAAGTTCCCTAGCATACTATGCAATGGGCACTTAGGAACTGCTTTGCAGGGATAATAAAGAATACATTGATTTGGTTTTAGTATTGTTTTAAAATTTTCTGTGGACAATGTATTCTCCTATTTCCTGCATAAGATGGATAACTCCCACTGCCCCACTTTTGGCACAGTTCTGGAAACAAACTATCCCTCTTCATAGCATTGTGGGTAGAAGACAGAGTCAGTTGACCCAAAGACCATAAAATATTCAGATTAGAGGGGGTCACAATGCAGGGTCACTAAAACCTACAGGACACAAATCATTCTTGGTACACAAGCTATTAGGGGTAGGAATTTTACAGACCATTTTGGAAAAAGCATCTGTGCTAGGCAGGATAGGTAAGGCTATCCTGCAGTAACAAGTGAGTCAAAAATCTCGCTGGTTGATCAGCGGATTTTTGTTTGTTTGTTTTTGTTTTTTCTCCACCTATGGTGCATGTTTGATGTGAGATGGTAAGACGTCTGTTACTCTGAGCCAGAGGCTCCATGTCAACATGTGGGTCCACATTTGTTGAAGCAAATAGTCAAAAGGGAATTAGTGGAATATACATTAACTCTTAAAGATTTTGCTTGGAAATAACACCTATCACTTGCCTCAGACTTTAATGACTGAATACATGTACATGGCCATATATAACTCCAAGAGGTCAGGGAAGTGTAATCCTACCACGCAGAGGGAGGAGAACTGGGACTATTTGGGAGCTGCTGTGATGATGATCTTACCATTCCAGCAAAACAACTGGTTAAAAAAGTTGCACTTGGGGAATTTTGATCAGTTACAAGTGTACAAATGAACATAGAGGAGGCACACTGGTATAGGTCATACTCATGTGCATTAACAACAGATGAAACAGGGAAATATAGAAGAAGAATAATCAAACTGGGCATTAGGAGAAGAAAACCGCAAATTGAATCAGATCAGAAACTATCCCTGCTACCAGCTTTTCTTACCTAGAAACCTGTGAGCGAGTTTCTAGTAGTCTATACATCTACAGTGTTGCTAACTATTCATCCTTGGGAAAATGGAAAACAACAGTTATGAGATAATTTTATCCTAGTTTAAGTATCTCATGGAACCCTGGCTGGAGAACCTTGTTTGTCATACCTATATAAGTGTTTCCACCAAATCCTTGAGTAAGAGCAAATGATAATGTTACAACTTTGGTGAAAACGATTGGAAGTCACTTTTGCATAACAATGTTAAAGTTACACTATCACAAGTGAACTATATAGATTTTCTCCCCATTGTGTGGATTTAGTTATCTTCCATTTTAATCCAGCTTCTCATATGCTAGCTGTTGCTATAATCTATCAGTCTCACTTCCTGAAATTTCGCCCTAATTTATCAAATTCTTTCTGTTTCTACTAACCTAGCCAAGCTACCTCTACCTCCCATCTTCAATATAGTAAAAGCCTTCTAACTGGTCTGCCTTCATGCACTCAGAACCCTGCAAACCAGATGTTAACCTTTTGCAGCCAGATTGCTTTTTTTTTTTCTTTTTCTTTTTTTTTTTTTGAAGCAGAGTCTCACTCTGCCGCCTGGGTAGAGGGCTGTGGCATCATAGCTCACAGCAAATTCAAAATCTTGGGCTCAAGTGATTCTCTTGCCCCAGCCTCCTGAGTAGCAGGGAATATAGGCCCCCACAGAAATGCCCGGCTAGTTTTTTTCTTTTTTTCTTTTTGGAAGAGGTGGAGTCTTGCTCTTGCTTGGGCTGGTCTCAAACTCCTGAACTCAAGCAATCTACCTGCCCACGCCTCCCAGAGTGTTAGGATTATAGGCATGAGCCACTATGCCCTGCCCCAGTATGCTCTTAAAAAATTATTTCATGACACACCCCTACAGCTAAAAATTGTTCAGTGGCTTTCCATTGAAGATCAGGACAATCAACCCAATCTGCAAGAAACTGGATTGCCTGAGCATCTCCAGCCTCTACTTCTGCCACTCTGCCCTCCCTCTCTGGGTTCTATGCACGCTGCCACTGCCCTGCTGCCAATGCTGCCCCCTTCTCCTCTTTTGATCAGAGTAATAATACACATGGTTAAAAAAACAAACTATACTAAAAAGCTTACAAATTTAAAGGCAACAGACTTCTATTTATCTACCATTCCTCCCCACCTAAGAAGCAACTTATTTAAACTTATAGCTACTTCATATGGTACTTATGATCATATTTATTTTCTCATATTTTCACTTCTCATAATTTTCTCATATTGCCACTTCTTGATCCATTTTAAGCATCACTTACTTATTTTCTCCTATGGAAGATGAGGATTTAACTATTCCTTCACCATCCTCTCTCATGTTCTACCCTTCAAATACAAAGTCACTTTTTTATTAAACTATCACTTGAGATTTATTATGTTATGATTATATAAAATCCACTGCAGAACTAAGGATAGTATTTTGAAATGTCTTTTTTATAGTTTTCCTAGAGTTTCTAATTGCTTCACTAAAAATTCCCCATACATTTTTAGTTTTCTAAAACTCTAAGACATTGAATTTTTCATTATTTATGACAATATTTATTTTATAATATATATGTATATTTTAAATTTCAGAATATTACAGGGGTACAAATGTTCTCAGCTCCATGGACTGCCTTTGTACTTCTTGAGTCAGGGTTGTGAGTGTGCCCATCGCTCAGATAGTGTTCTTGGTACCCATTAGGTATGATTTTACCTATCTCTTCCTTCCCTTCCCACCTGACTGATTTCCATTGAGTTTTACTTCTCTCTATGCACATGAGTCCTGATCAGTTAGTTCCAATTTAATAGTGAGAAGACGTGGCATTGTTTTTCCATTCTTTAGATACTTCACCTAGAATAATGGTCTCCAGTTTTATCCAAATTATTGCAAAAGGAATTAAGTCATCTTTCTTTGTAGTGGGATTGCTAGACCAAATAGTAGTACTTTTAGATTTTTGAGGAATCTCCATACTATTTTCCATAGAGGTTGTATTAATTTGCAGTCCCACCAACCGTGTATAAATATTGCTTTCTCTCTCCATCCATGCCAGCATCAAAAAGTTTTTGAACTTTTTGATAAAAGCCATTCTTACTGGGGTTATGCCCAGGCCTCCCAGGGTGTTAGGATTACAGGCATGAGTCACTGTGCCCTGCCCCAGAATGCTTTTTAATTATGCTTCTGTTTTATCTGATTGTGGTTCTACTTTTTTTTAAATTAAATCATAGCTGTGCACATTAATGCAATCATGGGGTACAATGTGCTGGTTTTACATACAATTTGAAATATTTTCATTGAACTGGTTAACCTAGCCTTCATGGCATTTTCTTAGTTACTGTGTTTAGACATTTATATTCTGCATTTAGTTTCACCTTTACCCTTCTAAGATGCTCATTATGGTTTTGATTTGCACTTCCTGATGATTAGTCGCATTGAACAGTTTTTCATATGTTTATTGGCCATTAGTCTATCTTTTTTTGAAAAGCTTCTTTTCCCTTCATGTCTTTTGCCCACTTTTTATTGGGTTGTTTTGCTTTTCTTGCTGATTTGCTTTAGTGCTTTGTAGATGCTTGTTATTAGCTCTTTATAGAATGTATTGCATGTGAGTATTTTCTCCCATTCTGTTGGTCATCTATTTGCTCAGTTGATTATTCCCTTGTCTGTGCAGAAGCTTTACATTTAACCAAGTCTCATTTTGTTCCTGTGATTGCCATTGGGGATCTCATAAATTCTTTGCCTTGGCTGATACCTAGAAGAATTTTTCCAACATTTCAGTGCTGTGGTGACAGTGGGTATACTTGTATCAATTCTAAGGGAGAATGCTTTCAACATTTCCTTATTCAGTATGATGTTGGCTGTGGGTTTGTTGTTTATGACGTTTATAATTTTGAGATATGTTTCATCTGTGCCTATTTTGTTAAAAGTTTTTTTTTTATGAAAGTGTGTTACACTTATAGTTGTAAGTCTTACATTTAAGGACATTATCCATTTTGAATTAATGTTTGTGAGTATTGTGAGATATGAACCCCATTTCAATCTTCTACATGTGGCTATCCAATTCCTCCCAATACCATTTATTGAATAGGGATTCTTTCCTCCAGTGTAAATTGTTGTCTGTCTTGTCAAAGATCAATTGACAATCTGTGGATGGTTTTATATCTGGATTCTCTATTCTGTTCCACTGGTCTATGTTTCTATTTTTGTTCAAGTACCATGGTGTTTTGCTTACTATAGCCGTGCAGTCTAGTTTAAAGTCTGGTGAAGTGATACCTCCAGATTTGTTTTTTGCTTAAGATTGCTTTGCCTAATCAGGCTCTTTTCTGTTACCAAATGAAGCATAGAATTTGTAGATCTGCAAAAAATGACATTGGTATTTTGATGGGAATTATGTTAAATTTGTAAATCACTTTGGGTACTATGGACATTTTAACAATGTTGATTCTGCTGACCCATGAGCATGATATGTTTTTCCATTCATTTACATCATTGGCAATTTCCTTTCTCAATGACTTGATATTCTCTTTGCAGAGATCCTTCACGTCTTTGCTTAAACATATTCCTGGGTTTTTATTTTCTTTGTAGCTATTGTGAAAGGTACTGAGTCTTTGATTTGATTCTCAGCTTGATTGTTATTAGTGTATGGGAATTCTACTGATATGTGTACATCTATTTTGTAATTTGAGATTTTCCTGAATTTATTTATCAATTCAAGGAATCTCTCAATGGAATCTTTGAGACTTTCTAGATATAATATCATATCATCAGTAAGGAGTTATAGTTTGGCTCCGTCTTTCCCAATTTGGATACTCTTAATTTCTTTCTCTTGCCTGAGTGCCGTGGTGACAGTGGGCATACTTGTTTCAGTTCTAAGTGAGAATGCTTTCAACATTTCCTTATTCAGTATGATGTTGGCTGTGGGTTTGTTGTTTATGACGTTTATAATTTTGAGATATATTTCATCTGTGCCTGTGTTGTTAAGTTTTTTTCGTGAAAGGGTGTTGAATTTTGCCAAATGCTTTTTCTGCATCTATCGAGATGGTCACATGATCTTTGTTTTTGCTTCTGTTTATGTGATGAATCACATTTATGCATTTATGTATGTTGAACCATACTTGCATCCCTGGGATGAAGCCCATTTCATCATGGTGGATTATTTTTTTGATGTGCTATTGAATTTGGTTTGCTAAAATTTTATTGACGATTTTTGCATCTATATACATAAGAGGTATTTGTATATAGTTTTCTTTTTCTTTGTGTCCTTTCCTGGTGTTGGTATCATGTTGACTTTTGATTTTCTTTTGAGAACTTTTCCTAGGATTTTCACTTTCCTATACCAATCCTATATGGTAATTCCTATGGTCTGTTTTATGGGTGTCATCCTGGGTTTTTCCTTCACTGACCTTCTGGAATAAATGCACTTATGACTTCCTACTTTTTGATTTACTGCTACATGGCAGATGTAAGTCCTAGTGTCTTATAGTACTTCAGCTAGTTGGGCTCTCTAATATGAGTTCTTGGTTAATAGGTAAACATGAACTCAGTTGTCATCCACAGCATCCTACCTTAGAGGAAATTTAGAATTGTAACCATGGAAGGATGAGGATCATTGGAATAAATGAGCAAGGCATATAATGACCAAACAGGGGGAAAAAACTATGACTCCAAAAATTTACAGTCCATGGCAACTGAAAAAAGAGGTATCAGCAAATGTGGTAATTTTGCTACAGCATTCAAATTCTTATCCTGCGTGTCAACCTAAAATAATTTTGTCAGAAGGACATCACATAACTATCCACTCACACCCTGAGGCTTTGAAATTTTTAACAGTTAAAAAATATACGTATAGTAATATGTTTCAATTTATCTGTTTTCTTGTTCAATGATATTTTCTGATAATTAAATGAGTGACCACTTTACTACACTGCTTAACATCATATTATTTTTATACTTATTATACATTATGTTGCTCAAACTTAATTTATAAGCAGCTAAGCAGAAGTGCTTCCCTTTTGCAGGGTATTTCTAGGTGTATAAATGTTGCTGAGTGACAGAACAGCAAAAGGATAACACTGAGCAACGTGTTTGAACAATTCTTTTGAGTTATCGACTCTATTATAGAGTATCAAAAAAAGAAAAAAAATAAAGCTATGTTGAGCTCCTTTCCCCAAAGGCTAAAAATGCACCTATACAAATGAACACACAGTTTTAAATACAATTTCAGGATTTGGGTGGAGGAATACTTGTCATAGAATTTCTGCTTCAGACAATTCAATTATTCCCCATGCCCTGATAGGAAGACTGCAGTTTCAGTAGCTCATGCTTATAGTTTTATTTTTCTACTCCTTTAGGCAACAACCTACTGGAAATAATCATTAAGTAAACAAAGCAGGTGGGGTCTAATAGAAAGTAGCCAGTCAGCTTAAAAGAAAATGAAGGTGAGCGGCCACATCTTTCTGTATGTTTTTATTTGGCTTTTATGGAAATCTTTTGGGTGTGGGAATTCAGTGTTTGTGACTGTTAGATTTTCCATCTTTTGAAGTTTGTTTTTTGAACAACAGCTGTAGAAAGGCCATGCATTGGGGCTTAATATCCATGCAAATCATATTCACTGCATATTTTACCATAGCATTTCACAAGTATTTCAAATAAGTGTCTACCTGTTATATTTCAGATGGCTGGCAAATAGGAAGGGGAACAAGGAAACAACACAAACCATGTTTTCCATACTGTCTGCAAGACCATTAGACAATTCCTCCTGCCACTAACAATCATTTCTCTGAAGTGGTCTGAAAGGGGTGAGGGCTAGAAGACTACTGCTTACTCTGGAAGAAATATTGTTTTCTTTGTTCTGTTACTCCTAACAAACTTGAAATAATAGGTAAATGTTTTATTTAACTACACCAATTAGATTTTTCTCTGGAGAAATTGTTCGTCTATACCATAACAAAACACAACACCATCTATATATTTTTCTTCCATTTACAAAGATTAAATAAACTAGTCTCATAATGCTGCATGTAAGAAAATAATGCAGATAAGAGACATTTTAGTAAGATATCCATCACCTAGACTTCTCCTTCTTAATCCTTTTTCTTGCCTATCCATAGGAAATGCACTTTTGAAAAAAGTGCATTAGTTAGAGGATGAGCTGGAAGCTAGGAAAAAACTCAAGGATTAGGTTGACTGTTGATTAAGACAATGTGGTGGTAATAATTAGAAAGGGATATGTTCCTTCATCGCAGTTTTGATCCATATAGTCACTACTACCACCATCGTCGTCATCATTGACAACATTATTACTACAGGCCAGGAGCTGTGCTGGATGCTTTATTTGCGCAAAACTCTTCTTTGATTTGAGGTAGGCCCTTTGCACCTTCTGGTTTCTTTGCTTAGCCTGTCTTTCCTTTTCCCTTTTTGGTTAACACCAACTCATCCTTTAGAGAACGCCTCAGGCATAACTGCTCCCAAGAAGACCCACATTATTGGACCCTATATAGTGTCTGTCAGTGCCCCCCTTTTCCTTTCTCCATTACTAAAGTACAGCAGGGACCATATGATTTTTTGATCTCTAGGCAGGTGCAGCAAACAGCACACTACCTGGTACACAGGACTTTGCATTTATTCAGTTGCTGTTACATGTAGGCCATATGTTTGTATGTGGTCATATGCATATATGTGGCCATACATTAGGAAGTGCCAGTCAGGATTTCATTCCATACTGTCTACAAGGCCATTAGACAATTCCTACCGCCATTAACAATCATTACTCTGAAGTGGTCCAAAAGGGTTGAGATCTGGAAGGCATACAGCTTATTCTGGAAGAAATACAGTTTTCTTTGTTTTGCTACTGCTAACAAACTTGACACAATAGGTAAATATTTCATCTAGCTGCACCAGTTAGATTTTTCTTTCTGGTACCACTGTAGTTCCACTTTCTCTCTCTTCCTCCTCCTCTTCGGCTTCTTGCTGTTTCCTCCTCAACACAGCAGTGTAGTGTAGTGTTTAAAGCAGTAGCTTCACTTTTAGACTGTCTGGGTTTGAATCTAGACAGTGCATGCTAAACACCAAGTGCTCAGTATTTACTATTACCAGCCTTGCCTTCATTCCCACTTCCAATCAGTGAGTAGGGATGTGCCACACCAGTATACTGCTGTGTCCTTTAGATCAGCCAGGGCCCTTGCCAGTGGGACTGGTGTGGCACATCATTAAAGGTACATACGTAGGAAGAATTGGACAAAATACATTAAGGTAACAGTTTGCTAAAGGTGTGGAAAAGGAAAAAGATCAAAACTTAATTATGCAGATAACAGTGATGGAATGAACATTATGGTCAGAGAAGGTTTCAACCAATGAGGAAAACCTGGGAGCTATTTGAACAGTTCTAGGTTAGGGTCTAGTGAAGCCCTGGACACTCTGCCCCAGGGAAAGTGAAATGCTGAGGGTAGTGGATGAGAGAAATAAAACACACCTAGAAAAAGTCCTGAAAGTAGATGGTGGGTATTAGTAAAGATAAGAAATGTGATGAAAATTCATTGCCAATGCAGAGATTGATATAAATACTAGATGACAAAGATAATTATTGGATAGAAGGCTGGTGGACTGGGAAGCAGCATAGTTTTCTACGTGTTTGTTTTTTTTTTCTTTTTTCCGAACAGTGTTTTCAAGGGTAGGTTGTAGTAATACACCAAGTGTTTTATCACCCTTATATTAGGTGACAATTTAAAAAATCAACTATAAGGAAGACAAGAAATTGTCTTAAATTAATTCAAATCATTCTTATGTGACAAACTCTGGGTTTACAAGGTCAACATGTGAAAAATAAATGAGAAATTTTTATATATTTGTGTACATGTTGCAAAATAGAGCAAAATCAACATCTGTTTAATTTTACCAGTGGTTACATTTTTCATAGTTTCCTGTGTTGGAGGACATGGCATGAGAATGGATGACCACAGAATTAGCAATTATCCTGTGATTTTAAAAGTGTGGTCAAATTTGTTTCTGTTAGCATTAAGTTTTCCACTTGCATAAAAACTTACTACACTAACCCTTTGGGGAAATTGGTTCAATCTTCTGTTCCCTAGCATTAGAGGCTGGTGAAGATAATGATATCACTAAACCCAATATCCTTATAAAAAAAAGAAAAGTAATGGCTGATTTGTATCTCTAAATAACTACATTCATTAAATGACACTCTCTTACAACATTGAGATTTGGGAAGAACATAATAATTTTTTAAATGTCAATTTTGCACAATAAAACTAAAATTATTCTGGCCATTCTATTTATTTGGAGCACAGGGAGGTTTGAAATACAAAGCTGGAAGTCCACAAGATTTATTATTCTACCAACAGTAAGCCATATTGTTACATGTGGTGATGTAACTTTCTCTTGATTTTAATTTCCTCTGGGCAGGAAAGTTGCAAACTGCGGTCATTTCTTTATACCCCTGACTTTGCCAGTGCAGAGTAGGTACCCAGTGAGCATCTGTTGGTGAAGATGAACACATCTACCTGTGTTGAAATTCAAATTCTGTAACACTGACTTAGTTTAATAGTCAACTACCTTAGAAAGACCTGGATTCACTATCACTAAATATTCACTATGCCATTTTTTCACTCACACGTGCTATGGTTTCCTTAAGTAAATAAAAGTGGAAGTGTGCAGCATTGGACAAAGTAGAGAAGAGAACTTTGATCACACACTCTCTCTAGATCTGAGATTCCTGCCTAGAACACACTGGTCTGTCATATTTCAGTGATGGTGTGTGGGGGTATGGGGGCTCCCTCCCCCCGCAAGAAGACCCAGAGATAGACACACTGTGTATGTCTTCTCTCTGTCTGCCTGGTCCAGGAAGAAGATGGAGAACAAAGGCTTTGAGAGGGGAAAACTGTCCCCCATCTCGGGGAGTTTGAGTAGCCAAACAGCTTGAAAGGCAAAGAACCTGAGTAGAAATTCACTACCTTTAGCCTGAAGGGAGGTGGAGACATTGAACTTCTCTCCTTGAAGAGAGAAGACCCAGCTCAAATTGGGCTGACTTCACTGTTATAACCCACTGGACTGCAACAGAGTTATAGAATGCAACTAGTTCTTTGAGAATAAAAAATCACCAAGAATTGGCCGTGCCTGTGGCTCAGTGAGTAGGGCTCCGGCCCCATATACTGAGCATGGTCAAACCCGGCCCAGTTGCAACAAAAAATAGCTGGGCGTTGTGGCGGGCACCTGTAGTCCCAGCTACTCAGGAGACTGAGGGAAGAGAATCACCTAAGCCCAAGAGCTGGAGGTTGCTGTGAGCTGTGATGCCACAGCACTGTCCCACGGGTGACAAAGTAAGACTCTGTCTCCTAAAAAAAACACACAAAAAAACCCCACCAAGAATCATTCCCCCCCAGTTCTACATGTAATATATAGTGATTGTGTACATTTCATAAAATACATAAATATATAAGGAAGATGAGAATTACTTGAGCTGAAATCATCTAGAAATAATGACATATTTAACATTTTGGAATGTCTTCTTTTATAAAAATAAGTAAATTACTGAGTAAGTACTTACAAATATTCCCTTCCCTTTTTTCCTCTTCCCACTCCTCTTCTGTCCTCCCCTCAACTTGAATTAAAATCAGTCTTTCTCTTGTAAAAAAAAAAAGGGAATATAATGTATCTAGAGATTTTCACCATACATAATATTTTCTTTCTTAATATATGGTGACTACTGCCCCATATTCTTAAATAACTTTTAATGACTTCACAGAACTGTTCTATGTAGCAAAACTCTATTTGGGGGCATTTACATTGTGTACAGTTTTGGAATTAAAAATAATGCAGTGATGAACCTCTTTGTCAATAAATCTTTGGGCCCCTTTCTGAATATTTCCTTATGGTACATTTTCTACGGTAACCATGTTTCTTTTATTTATAATAAGATAAAAATGCTCTTAAAAGATCTTTAAAAGATTATCTTTTCAAATGCCACTGACCGTGCACTCACAGACACAGACACAGTAGAAAAGGTTCAATACATTTAAGAATGCCCCGGGCCTATTTCAAATGCTTTTGCAGCAGAATCTCTCCTACTCTTAACCTTCCCATGCAGTCACCAGTGAATTGTGATCAGACATATCTGAGAAAGACACCTTATTTAAAAAAGCATCACCCCGGGTGAGCTTACCAGAGAAGGGTACATTCGTGATTTATTAAGAATAATGAAGTAAAGTCCAATTTGATAAAACTTCTCGCTCCTTACTTCACTTTCTCTGCCTTCGGGGAAGAAGGGAGAAGGCCAACTTCCAGACCTGATTTACTGAGATTTTCCACAGGCTGGTTTTATGCTCATTTCCGCTCAGCCTGGGACTAGAGGAGCCCTTCATTTTAAACTTGCTGACTTTGTCTTTCACTCAGGATGGAAAAAAAAAAAAAAAAAAAGGATCTCAAAATTTATCCTTATAGTGTCTTAACGAAAGTTTGACAGTTTTGAAGAGAAGTGGAGAGCTTAGCAAAATGCCAGATCTTAAATTCCACCCAAGTCATTATTTGCATGGAGTATATAGTAGCCTTTAAAACTGGAAGCAAGGAAACAGATTTTATTTTGGTAACCAGGAAGCCTGCCAAGGCTTGACTAGACTCCCTGGGGAGAACCTGTCTCATGTGACTGCTTCCCAAGCCACCCTGCTGCAGCCACACTGAGGCTGCAGTATGAGGGCCCATAATGTGGCAAGGGGGAAAGATGAATGAACAGAAAGTGAACAGTGATTACACCACGAGGGAATCTCAGTCAGTACTGGGCTAGGATGTGGAGCCCATTGGCCCATTCATGTTCTGCTGATATCACTGTAGCCAAGGCGGATGTGGGGTAAACCAAGATGGTGGAGATGTTGGTCTTCTAGCCATTCTCTGCCTTTATCCTACTTTAGTAACTTTGTTTTTCTTACATGCTCACTGATTTTTTTATATTTCTGTGTTATTAAGATTTTTCTCTCTAGTAAGAATCTGATAGATTTATTTATCACCCTCATTCTTTAGCACAAGTCAGGGACTAGTAAACTAGTGGGAGAGGTGAGGATAGTGTGCCTAACATGCTCCCCAAATGCTGCCAGTCATGGAGGGCTCCTTTCTTTCTTTCATTCTTTTTGTTTGATTGTTTGTTTCATTTTGTTTTGTTTTTTTGAGATAAGGTCTTGCTCTGGCACTCAGGCTAAAGTGCTGCAGTGTTGTGATTAAAGCTCACTTCAACCTTAAACTCCTGGGATCAAGCAATCCTCTTGCCTCCAGCCTTCCTAGTAGCTGGGACTACAGGCATGTGCCATCATTCCCAGCTAATTTTTCTATTGCTAGTAGAGATGGAATCCTGCTATGTTGCTTAGGCTGGTCTCAACTCCTGGCCTCAACTGATCATCCTGTTCCACCTTCCAGCCAAAAGGAAGGGAGCCATGACAGGACTCCCTTTTTTCTTGCAAGGAGAGTAACAATCTCTCTGTTTCTACCATTCTTGGAGAATGATAGCTTGTTGGAGAAAATAAAGTGGGGTTAGGAGGTGAATGTGCACTTCAAGTTAAAAATCATGATACTTAAAATATAAAGCTTGAACCACATAAAGGTTTTCTGTGTACATCTGTTTGTAATTTTTCTCTTTTTTTTCTCTTTCCTTCTGTGTTTCTTTGAACTCTGATTCTTTGTTTTTCATTTCTGTTTTTTTTTTTTTTAATTTTTTTTTATTTTTTTTATTGTTGGGGATTCATTGAGGGTACAAGAAACCATGTTACACTGGTTGCATTTGTTAGGAAAAGACCCTCTTACAATCGTGTTTTGCCCCCAAAAGGTGTGTGGCACACACCAAGACCCCGCCACCCCACCCCCCTTACTCCTTCCCTCTCTCTGCTCTTCCTTTCCCCACCCCTCCCTCATTCTTCCTCTCTCTGCTCTCCCCTTCCTTCACCCCCACTGTTTTTTTGTAGATACAGAGGCTCATGGTGTCGTGCCGTGGTGTCACAAAGCTCATAGCAACCTCCAACTTCTGGGCTTAGGCGATTCTCTTGCCTCAGCCTCCTGAGTAGCTGGGACTATAGGCGCCCACCACAATGCCTGGCTATTTTTTTTTTGGTTGCAGTTTGGCATTATGAATTAATGGTGCCAATTAGATATGCATTCAGAAAAAAAGAATCTTGACCTCCAGTTGATGCTGTAAATAAATTCCAGGTGGTTTGTAGAGTGAATGTGAAAAGTAAAGTAATTTTCTAGATTACATTTGGGAGTATCCCCTTGACCTCGGGGAGGCAAAGACAAATGGATCACAAAATGCACCATCTATAAAACAAAGATTGATAAATCAGACTACATTAACATTAGGGTCTTCTGTTTATCAAAACATACCCTTCAGAGCTGGGAAGGTAGTCACAGAGTAGAAGACGTTCACTGTGCCTATAGCGAGTAGCCCATTTCCAGAATATGGAAAGATGTCTTCATACCAATAAGAAAAAGACAGACTATCACATAAAATCTGTGGAACCAAGACCTGAAAAGAAACTTCACGTGTGAGGATATTCAATATCCACAAAATATACTCTTAGGAAGATCTGCTTGAGTCATTTTAGTGGTCAGGAATGTTTAAATTAAAACACAATAAAATACCCTTACACAACTGTCAGAAAGACTGGCAATAATCAGTGTGGTCAAGGATGTGAAAGCTTTAGAACTCTCATACACCCTTGGTGGGAGTGCAAATTGATACTCTTACTTTGGAAAAGCTTGGAAATTTCTAATAAAGTTAAATATACATATGATCTAGGATCTAACAACTCACTTCTATATATATACTCAACAGAAGTGCATATGCATGTATACCAAAAGATATGCAGAAGAATATTCATTGCTGCAATGTCAACAGAAGAAAAGGTACATGTGTGTATCATGATAGATGTGTGCAGTTGAAAACAGATGTAACAAAATGAATCAGCGACACCTCCATGCTTCAACATGGATAATCTCACAAACCTACATACCATACAATTCCATTTAAATAAAGTTCAAAAGGTGTTAGAATAAACATTGTCGCCCATGTGTGAGGCATGATGGTTATGAAACTGAATAAATGATGGATTTCGAAATTGTTGATGGTGTTCTATTTTTTATATGAATTGCGGCTGCTAAGATGTCTTTATTTGAGATAATTCATTGTGTACTTTTTTTTTTTTGCAGTTTTTTTCCAGGGCTGGATTTGAACCCACCACCTCAGATATATGGGGCTGGCACCCTACTTCTTTGAGCCACAGGTGTCGCCCTTCATTGTGTACTTTTCTGCCCCAGTAGGTGCAGCAAGTAGGTCAGTCAGCAAAAATTTAGGCCCCTAACGTGTGTATATGGATGACTATGTTGGGCACTCTGGTCTCCCTTCTTTTCACCCGCTGTTAACATCACTTCTGGAGGATGAAGTTCATTTTTCAGGGGCTCAGGGGTCAGCACAGTAAATAGAGACTCTGCAAGTCCACTCTGAGAGTGGAAAGTGGAGCTTAAGGCCAGATGTTCTTTCCCTTTGATTGGCAGAGTCCACTTTAGTACTTCCTAGATCATGACAGCTTTTCTCTGCCACATTTAAATATCCAAAAATAATTGCACTGCTAATGGCCAGAAAGCCCCTGCTCCAAAGCTTGAGTGACTCTCCCTGGTTCAGGTATCTGACTGCCATCTGGAAGCAGCAGTTGGTGAGGGACTAGACAGGAAGAGCTTGCTGAGACCTCAGCTTGCTGGAGGGGTGGGAGGCAGGACTGAGTCAGTCTGAACTTGTGGAGAATTGTGCTCTGACTACACACCAACTACATTACTTAGTTTATCAGCCATAAAGCTGTAAGAATGACAATACACCTGTTCTTATTTGGGAAGGACTTATTTGCATAATTAAATTGTTCATGACATCAGTGTGTGTGTGATGGCCTTGCCTATATCCAGATAGAAATTTCCATTATTTATAAAAACATTTTGACTTGTAGAAGTGGTAGAATTGTGAGTAACATTTTCTTTTCTTTTAATATTGTTATAATGTTTTTGCTCATGTAATCTGTGATAACAATAAACACAAACCAAACGCTTCTCCCCAAAATACAAAAGAATGATCTTCATCTCGTGGATACTCAGACAAAAGGAAAGAAACCACAAAGCCAGTATTTTACATAAATTACATGTAGACATTTCTTAACTAACTTGGGAATTTAACCAGGCAATGTGGTCCAATATGAACATGACATTTGTGTATTTTCATGTGTCAGTGACAGAAAAATAACCTTCCATTTATAAAAATGAAACTGAATTTAGATCAAGTTTCAGAACTCATCATTTTAACAGTCTTAGACGTGAAAAACTGGCATTTACTGCTGAAAAATATTTCTTCAAGTTTATTTAACACATGGCCTTCAGCTATTGGGAAGATTTGTAGGTTCTATCAAAGGTGGCTTCAGATTTGATAGATAAGTATTTTAATCACAGTCTGGTTTAAACCTGCCAGTACACATACAAGAATGAATTTGGGGGGCGGTGCCTATGGCTTAAACGAGTAGGGCGCCGGCCCCATATGCCGGAGGTGGCGGGTTCAAACCCAGCCCCCCAGCCCTGGCTAAAAAAAAAAAAAAAAAAAAAA
>CAUYON010105756.1:0-13213 GCA_963573935.1 Arctocebus calabarensis
ATAGGGCACGATTCATATACATTCAGAAATATTTTGATCGTACTGTTACAGATAGCCTTCATGGCATTTTATTGATCACTATATAAAGACATTGATACTCTACCTTTAATAAGTTTCACCAGTACCCTGCTAAGATGCACCATAGGTGTGTTCCCAAGAAAAACATTTTCAAAGATTAGTGAGGTTAGAAAAAAAACATACAATAGAGATTATAAATAAATATAAATTTGGTTTTTGGAAAAGATTAACATTATTTGTTAATCCATATAAGAGACAAACCAAGAAAAAAAAAGATATCAAATACATATGAATCATTTCAGAATGAAAAAGACCTCATTAGAGATAATAAAAATAGAAAAAATAGTTAAAGAATATCAACAACTTTGTGCCAATACATTAAAAAATTAGATGAAAAGAACATATTCCCAGATAAATACAATTAACCAACACTGAATCCTTAATAAATATCTTTTCACAAAGAAAACTATAGGCCCAAATGGTTCCCCTAGCAAGTACCACCAAAACATTAAGGAAGGAATAATGCCAGTCTTAAATAAATTTTTGAGAGAATTAAAAATGAGGAACACTTCCCAATGGCCTCACTGAGGCCAAAGCATAATTTTAATGCCAAAATTAAAGTCAAAATTATATATCAAAATTAATCCCTGAACAAAATATTAGCAAACTATATTTAATTATGTCTGAAAAGGATAATGCATAATAACAGATTAATTTTTTCAAGAATGTGAGAGCAGCTTATCATTCAAAATTCAGTTGATTCAACTCATTAACAAAGTAAAAGAAAAATTATACAATTGTCTGAATAGATTCAGGAAAGATAGTTGGTAAAATGCATTCCCCATTCATGATCATAACGTAACAGTATAAGAACAAAAGAAAACTTTTTAAACTGGATAAATATATGAGAAAAATATATACTAAAATATACATCATATGTCATAGTGAAATATTTAAAGCTTTTCCTCTCATATAAGCGACAGAAAAGAAACACTATCATCACTCCAATTAATTAGCTAAACCAAGTTAATTTTTACGTAGCATATTAAATTTATATCTAACAACTATGAAATTATAATAAAAGTTATGAATTATTCACTTTTTAACAGGAAAACTAGAGTAAATTCTCTTTTTTTTTTTCTTTTATTTGAGACAGCGTCTCAGGCTCTCACCCTAGGTAGAGTACTGTGGTATCACAGCTCACAGCAACCTCAAACTCTTGGGCTTAAGCAATTCTCTTGCCTCAGCCTCCCAGGTACCTGGGACTACAGGCACCTGCCACAACGCCTGGCTACTTTTTTGGTTGTAGTTGTCATTGTTGTTTGGCAGGCCCAAACCTGCCAGCTCTGGTGTATGTGGCCGGCGCCATGGCCACTGAACTACAGGCACCGAGCCTAACTCTAAAATTTACATGGAAACTCAAATGGTCAGAAATAAGCAATATATGGAGGTAGCTCCTGTGGCTCAGTGAGTAGGGCACTGGCCCCATGTACCGAGGGTGGTGGGTTTGAACCCAGCCCCACCCAAACTGCAACAAAAAAATAGCCGGGCACGAGAATCACCTAAGCCCAAGACCTGGAGGTTGCTGTGAGCTGTGATGCTACAGCGCTCTACTGAGAGGAAAGAAATAAGCAATATACTCTGGAAACAAAAATATAAAAGAATATGCTGTACCAGACAGTAAGACATTTTTAACTTAAGTAAGTAAGACATAGTAGTATTGGGGAAGGGTTTCCAAATAAAAAGTGGAACAGAATAGACAGCTCAGAAATAGAACTGCTATTTATGGACACAATGTATGACATAGTTGGCAGCACAAAGCATAGAGATTATTCTAGATTAATTATTCTAAATTAATGAGATAGCAATATAAAAAAAGATCCATTACTCAAACAGTATATAAAAATCAATTGCATCTGGATTTTAAATCATAATATGAAAGGTAAAAAAATTAAGTCTCTAATTTAGAAGATCACAGAAGAGACTAATTTCATGACTTGGTGCCGAGGAAATGTTCTTCAACAACATGTGAGAGAAAAGGATTCATAGATCTCATTAAGGTCACTAACTTCTATGCATCTCAAAACATTGTTAAGATTATAGAAAGGTGAGAGAAAAAAAACTAAGCCACTTGCTGATAAAGTTTTTCTTTTCAGAATGTATACAAAGAACTTCAAAAAATTAATATGAAAAGCAGTCCTTCCACTATAAAAAAAATAGAAAACTTCAACAGGTATTTTTCCAAGAAAATATCTTAAGGCAATAAATATATTAATTCTTACCCTTATTAGTAACTGGGAAATCAAAATAATGTACCACTGCACCAAAATGGCTAAAATTTAAAACTTAGCCCATTCTAAGGGTGGGTGAGGATGTGAAACCAAGGATATGCTCTAACACCGCTCGAGGCAAGTGAGTTCGCCATTACCCGGTAAAAAGTGAACATTCTCAAGAACAAAGACTTCAGAATCCTATTCCAAACTGTGTACCGAAGAGAAATGTATGCATCAGTACACTACATACATGTAAACATGAGTTTTCACATGGGTACATTTTATTTGTTTAGACAAAACTAAACACCTTTGTAAAATTCAGGACAGAAGTTGCCTTTATGGAGGTGAGAAGAGGAAATAGTCGGGAGGGTCCTGATGGGGCCGAAGGATTCAGGGTTGCTGGGAATGTCCATTTTGTGATATGAGGGGTGACTACCCAGGTGTTTGCTCTATGGTAATTAGTGAGCAGTACATGTTCAGAGTATTACTGTATGTATACTATACTTCAACAAAAAATATATAAAATCAAAATAATAAAAATGGGAAAATGGGACAACTAGAAAATGGAAGTGAAGGATTTGAATTCATGTCTGCTTACCTCTAAAGCCTGTGCATGATTAATCATCATTTAGGAGAACAGTTGAAGTAATGAAAGCTTGATTTATATTCAAATTTTTTGAATAAATATGTCAAGAAGTCTATATTAATGAATAACGAAAATGGCGGAAAGCCTATAAATGAAATATGTTGTAACACTCACCTCCTATTCTCAATTCTGGTTCTGCTTATAATCTGTGTCACAAAATTTATAATTAATTATTCCTTATGAATTCAGTTTGTCCACTGGACTGACTTACAAATTTCTGAAACCCACTAGCCGTATTTAATAGGGTTTTAATTCTTTTTTCCTTTCCTTTTTTTTTTTTTTTTTTTTGGAAACAGTCTCACTCTGTCACCCTTGGGTACAGTGCTTATGGAGCCATAGCTCACAGCAACCTCGAACTCCTGGGTTTGAACAAATCCTCTTGCCTCAGCCTCCTGAATAACTGGGATTACAGGTGCCCGTAATAATGCCTGGCTGTTTTTCCTATTTTTAGTAGATACAGGTTCTCACTCTTGCTCCTGAGTTCAGGCGATCCACCCACCTTGGCCTTACAGAGTGCTTAGGGTTTTCATTCTCCACAGCACCTAGTTCCAAGCATAACACATGCATGGAAAATACTTTTGGTATAATACAATTTCAGGAAAAAAAAAACTGATGCATCTGATGGATTGTTTTTTCTACTTTCTTTTCCTTGCTGCTATGAGGACAGTCGGTTGTTGCCTTTTGTCAGGATAAGAATACCTGTCTTATGTCGTTTACTAAATGTATTCACTGTGCCTAGAACAGCGCCACCAAGGGCAGCAATGAAGCCTGGTACTTACCAAGCAACTCTGTCACACGTGCCACAGATCCGCCCCTCCACCAACGTAGAACACACTCTCCCCTATCTTTCTAATGAAATTTTGCCCGTTCCTCAAGAATCAGATTGAGCACACCCTTCTCCACAAAGTCCCCCATTCTTCTCTGTCAGAACCAAATGCTTTCCCTTGCCTTTCAGTAGCAATCTCATTGTATCCTTGTCACAGTACGTCTGATGTTCTCTTCATATCCTTAGTTGTATACATGTCTGTCTGTGCACTCTAAGGCAGGGAAGAATGTGAGGAAAACCAAGGTGAACAAACAGGCACTAACATTTTTTAAATAACTACTATGTCTCAGCCTCTGAACAGAGCATCACCTCAGCTGTCAAAAGCTAATGTGGCCAGGATGACCTGTCCAGCGAGCAGTCAGCACTGACATGTACCGAGTCCTCTCTCGAAAACCTGTTCCCTTTCTACCCGTCCACACTGTCTGCTCAGCAATGTGTCTGTCTTACAGCCCCTCGTCCATTGTCCTCCACAAAGGAGGTCCAGAAAGATTTGTAAATATGATTCCTCTGTTGGTTCTTCGGTTATAAATATTGAATTTCCCTGAAAGGCATCTGATTCAAGACGAGAAGAATGAAGATTGGCATATGGAGATACTCAGTCTGTCGGTTTTTATAAAGTTTCACAAAAATGAGCCTAACAAAATTCTCTCCTTCATAAGGATACATCCTTCAGATATGCTTTCTACGCAAGACATAAAGTCATGTTTAAAACAGTGTAGTTGTCTACCAACTGCTCAGATCAAGAGAAGGACCTAAAAAAAGACGTGAGGTAAAGTGGCAATCAAAAGCCGACAGCAGAGCCATAATGTGCTGGGCTTTTCCTCACTTGCTGTTACTCTCTTGGGCTTCTTTTCTAATCCTTACTTTGTTATCCTCAGTTATCTATTTTTAATGACATAGTGTGATGCATGAGGGGTAACATTTTCTTAACACTTTAAAAACATAGATTTATGATTTTTTCATAATAATTTGGAAGTATTTTTGCCTTCTTTTACTTTAATCATTGAAACTGTGAATGTGACAGAAGGCAATACTTTTACATCTAAAAATAATTATTGCAATGTGAAAATACTGTTGCTTTCCCTACTTCATTTTCATCATGCGAAGAAGTTAACTCCATGGCCCTGACTATACTATGTAGATGATAACAATATAAATAGAGATGTGTATATCCTCCTATTACTAAAAATACCAATGACATTAGGTACCATATCCCCAAATCCAAGCCCGTTATATAACACACAACCTGATTTTCAATTAAAATTTCACATTTAATTTTTCAAAAATATAATTAATTTAGATAGCTTGTAAAGAATAGTTTGATAATGATTTATATTATCAGTAAAGAGCCTATTTTTTCCAATGAAAAAGTTTTCGGATAAAAATGCTGTATTACTTATAGCACTTTACACAGAAGCTGGGCATTGGTCTGGACAAACAAGACTGTCTGAACACCAGCAGAGTCGACTGGCTTGTGGAAGCCTTCTTTCATAGGAAGAGGGGATGGAGCTCTATATTATATCAGCAAAGTAAATGCTTTAGTAATTTCTTTTCTGGCAGAGCTAATCAATCACCAGCAGGTCATGAATCAATTCTCTCAGAGTCTTTCCTGGGATACAAGGACGTTTGCTAGGCTTAAGCAATGACCATACTTAAACTTTGATTCTGCCTTTCCTTATTTCAAGAAATGAGTCACTGCATTAGTTTAAAATTTCTGATTTTGTGGGTGCATTGCATGTATTTTGTGGGTGTGTATATTTTATGAGTATCATTACTTTGACTTTGGGGTATGAACTTATTTGCAGTAAGTTCAGTACATTAATTAGGAATTACACTTTATTACAGCCAGAATAAAGCTTAAAATAAAGACGGATGTGAATAGTAGCTATTAGAAATCTCAAATTTAGGAAGAGGAATTGACAAATAACTTTAAACTTCATATTTATATAGTTTAAACATGTTTCATCCACTACATACTTATTCACAACATGCTCTAAATCATGATTGATACTGCTACTTGAAATATTTTGACAGGATTTTCATGGCCTTTGACCAGCCATGGTTATAAAGTCACAGCTCATTTGGCCAAAGCAATATTCCTTGTTTCTTCTCAGCAACTGTGAACTTATATCCCTGGAGAGTACAACCACGACACGATGTATGAAAACCATTGCCGGAGGTGTACTGAAAAGGCAACTAAAAATATAAATAAAGAGAAGTGAATTCTAGACCTAGTTCTACCACTTACTATAAAACATGATTGTCTTTTTTTCTCACCACAAGCTCAGTTTATTCATCTCTTAAATAAAAACATAAAAGATCCCCATAGCTTTAATTTTCTTTGACAATAACTGGGTGTTTGTTTGGTAATGAATCCAGCTAAGATGAACTGGCAGTTTTTGCAATCAGCAAATGAGAGAAATTTTCATATGAAGTATCTAGATCATATTTTATTTTTGTGCTTATTTATGCACTATGGCTTGTTAGATAATCTGTCTTAATAATACAGGGTCTTCTTTCAGTTAAAAGAATGAGTTTTCTTGATATCAGGTTGAAAATTGGCAGAGATTATCCAGAGATGAATAAATAACAAATAGAAAAATATAATAAATTCATCTTATTGTCTCCTACATTTCCATACAAATTTTTCAGAGTTGGGAATATTAAACTAAACTATCACATACCCAGCAACTAGTTATAATGTTCTGAGAGGCCAATAAGGTTTGATGCATTTCATTGTTTGAACAGAAACTCAAATCACAGTGACATTTTTGTCATTGATAGTTGAAGGCATGTGTTTTAATATTTTCTGATAGGAAGGTCTCAGATATGACTCCTGATTGTTTGTACGATTTGGTTCTATAGCTAGTGTTTTTACAAATTTATTTTATCACTTATTCCAGTCAGACAAAAGAAGACAGTTCCAAATAAGTATATATTTGGAGCAGCTGGTGATCTATTCGGGGCTGTATGGAAGCCACTTTCCTAGTAGGTTAGGAATAGAGTAACAGAAGTCACTGTGACTGCAGAGTGAGCACCCCCACTGGTGTTAGTGATGCTTAGCTTTGGGCCCTTCATGCTGAAACATCCCTATATTCTTCTCAAGGATTAAATAGTTCTTGAAAGTAGAAAGCAAGTACTGTAATTTACATTTAATTAAGCAAATAATAAAGTATGTACATTTTGTATTTTTAAATGTTACTGAATAATCATACTGTTTAAAATTTTGTGAAATATTTGGTGCATTTAAAAGATTGAATGCAGGGGTAAACATCACAGTATCACAAAGCATAACTTAACAGACACTCATTAAATGACATCCAATTAAATAGAACTTTCCTAGTAAAATTGAAGCTCCCTGGACCTCTCATGATCTCATCCCCTTGGCTCCCATCCAGCCCCTCTCCAGAGTGAATCTCAAAGTGAATTTTGTGTTTATCATTGTGGTTTTGCCACATCACGTGGTTTTTCTACACAAATATGTGTGTGCCCCTAAGCATAGTCTATTTATGTATTTTGTAATTTCATCTACATGATATTTATGTATTCAACAAATATTGATTAATTGCTTTTTTAATTGAACCAGGCCTGTTTGAGATACATGGGATATCATGGGTTAAAATAATGAACCTGTCTTGATGGGCCTTACATACTAGAGGGAAGCAGATAATAAACAAGTAAATAAGTAAATATAGTGCGTCAGATAATGGCAAGTGTTAAGAAGAAAAATAACAGAGGGTGAAAGGGGTGAGAGTTAGTCATTTTATTTTGAGTAGTCAGGGGAGGGCCTCTCTGAAATGAAATATTTAAGCAATGACAGAAGGAAAAGGCAAAATAAACCCTGGGAGCAATAGGTGCCAAATGAAGGGAAAAACAAATACAAAGACATGGAGGTTTAAGGAATAGCAAGAGGTGAGGAGCAGACGTGTCTATGTGTATGAAGGGCAGGGTAGTAGAAATGTGCCATGTCATCAGATCCTAAGGACCTTATGGACTCTTATAAATAATACATCAAATTGTTGTTATTTAATTCAGGTGATATTCACATAACTTAAAAGTAACTATTTTAAAGTGTACAATATACTTTAAAATGGCATTCTCAAAGGAGTAAGGCGCCAGCTTCATATGATGGAGGTAGTGGGTTCAAACCCAGCCACAGCCAAAAAAAAAAAATGGCATTCAGTACATCCATAATGTGCAACCACCGAATCTATCTAGTGCCAAATCTTTTCATCACCTCAAAAGAAAACTCCATTCCCCTTAACAGTCTCTTCCTATTTACCTGTTTCTCCAATCTGCTTTCTATTGCTGTGGGTTTACTTCTGAATATTTCTACAAATAGAATCACATGTGACATTTTGTGCCTGTCTTCTTTCACTTATAATAGTGTTTTCAAGGTTCATCTATATTACAGCAAGTATTGTACTTTATTCATTTTTATGGCTGAGAGATATTCCCCATTTTGTTTATCCATTAATCTGCTGATGGATATTTGGTATGTTTCCAACTGACTATTGCAAATAGTGATGCTGGATATATTTGTGTGCAAATGTTTGCATGCATGAACACATGTTTTTAGTTCTCCTTGGTAAATACCATAGAGTGGAATTGCTAAGTCATATGCCAATTCTAGGCTTGACCTTTAGAAGAACCACCCAACCATCTTCCACAGTTTTCATTTTCTAGAGGAACCACCTAACTGTCATCATAGTCTTCATTTTTCTATCATATGACCACTCTAGTGGGGGTGAAATGGTATCTCATTGTAATTTTCATTTTCATTTTCCTAATGATATTAATCATCTTTTTGTGTGCTTATTGGCTACTTATATTTCTTCTTTGAATTAATTTCTATTCAATCTTTTTCTAATTTTTAACCTTTATATCTTTTTTGTTGTCAAGTGGTAAGTATTCTTCATGTACTCTGGATATGAAATACAATTTCCAAATACTTTCCAAGAAATTCTGTAAGTTATCTTTTTACTTTCTTGATAATGTTCTTTGGTGTGCCAAAGTTAAGCACATGATTTAATTAAGAAAGAGTGGGAAGACATTGAACGGAGGAATGAGATGGTCTACATTATGTTTTTAAAGGCTCTCTCTCGTTGCTATGTTCAGAATAGAATATAGGCCACTTCCAATGCCAGCTGAGATAGAATAAGCCTGTATCTCCCACTGATAACACAAAAAGCATTGTATAGAATACAAAAAGCAACTCTGTAAAAACTCTGCAAAGTGAACAATAATAGGCAGAATGAGATCTGAATCCAAAACTTGAATAAGAATTGAAATAGGGGTATGTTTCATATTTTTGCCCTCATTTGTCTCCTGCCTTTGATCTGAGCACAGATCAAGTCCCATGACCACTCAAAGGAAAAAAAGACATTTTATAATAAAAAACTTGCACTTAAATGTTTATAGCAGCACAATTCACAATTGCAAGGATGCGGAAACAACCCAAGTTCCCATCAGTACTTGAATGGGTTAATAAAATGTGGCACATGTATACCATGGAGCACTACTCAGCCACAAAATAGATGATGACCTAGTATTTTTCATAACAACCTAGATGGAATTGGAGACCATTCTCCCAAGTGAATTATCACAAGAATGGAAAAACAAACACCACATTACTCAATACCATGTTGAAACTAGATGGGCATCATTCAGCATGTTTTTTTTCCTACTTCTGATTCCTCACCTCACTTCTCAGCATGTAAATGTTCATAACCCTATTCACTGGACATCCCAGTTATATGAATTCCTGGTTTTGACTTTCAATGGAAAAGATTATTCTCCCTGAACCCATCCAAGCCTTTTTATTATTTAAGTTGTCTAGTATATTTGTTTGCTTTAAATGTGTACTCAAACTGCTTACTTTTGAAATTTAGATCAGTGATTTTCAACCTTTTCTATCTCTTGGCACAATTGAACCTATAGTTAAACTTCCATGGCACACTTAAATTACATTGGTCAAAAAAAAAAAAACAGTAAAAAAACGAATACACTTACTGTGCTTTGAATTTCTTTCAAAGTTTTTAAGTAATTTAATTAATAATCTTTAAAAAGTTTTGCAGCACACTCAGGATCTTCTCACGGCACAACAGTGTGCTGTGGCCCTGTTGTAAATAACTGATTTACATGCTTCCATCCTTGGTAGGGATTTTATTCCCAATTCAAGTGTGAGAACCACTTTGCCTTCCATCCTTTAAGTTTCGTTCACAAATCTTTTGAGGAGAGAAAAAAAAGATCTTTAAAATGTAATGTTAGTTTGCTAGTGTCTTTAAACATAAATTGTAGCTGCATTCTTCTAAGTATTTATGTCATCTCTCTTTTAAGTTAAAAAGGCAAAAGGAAATTATACTCTCACGTCAAATATTAGAAATGGATATTTGGATGAGTTACTAGCCATTTTTAAACATTTTGAGAGAAGAATTAGGATAAATTGTGAAACCAGCTACAATATTTTGATTATTATTTTCTTTTATTCAGTATGCCCACTCCTTTCTTTCAAAGGATTTCTTTGGTTGTCCTCTCTAAAGCTTCATAACTTCAGGACTTTTCCTGAGTAATGAGTGGTATCTCTATCATATCTATTCAACTGCCCACTAAACCAAATGAGAAAGTGGTGGCCACAGTTGAGTTTGACAGTCAGGACTTCTGAAACATGCCTGCTACTCTGACCAGTTGCCTCATATGTACAAAAAAAGCATAATATATCTGGGAAGTTATTCTTAAAATAAACGTTTTCTGAGTACAAAGTATTAGAGAATATTAACAGTACACTAAAAATACAAAAATGTGTTTTCAAAAGATGCCAGCATTTTCATGATATCTTGGGGACAATGCTGGATTGAGAACCAGCTTCGTTTGAATTGCTTTCTAGGGAACTGCATTATTCCCACTGGTTTTAAATTTGGGAGATGCCCCAAAACATCTGGACTATATCAGCAGATACATGTCTATTAAAATTACCTGCTCGATTTATGTTGGATAGTTTAATTTCTTGATTCATGTCACTTGTGTTGTCTTCTATAATAAAGTCTGTCAATGGTTTAGCTTTAGTTCCTTTATTTACCTACATTCAATGACTGTTGACTTTGTTTCTACTCTTGCTTGGCTAACTTTCTTCATTTTTTTTTAATTTATTTTGTTTTCAAGAAAATTTCGTTCTGTTTTTAAGTTCATGCATGTTGAGAGAGAGTTTTATGCTGTTTTATCTGTAAAGTGTCCTCACTTGTAACAGTGAGATAGTATTTCTTGCTTGTAAAGATGAGTGTAAGCACCATGCACAGCCACAGGTGCCTGGTGCTCCTGAGGGAACTGTTATTTTTCTTTGTTTCCTTGGTGAGTCAGATAGTTGAACACATTGCTGGGAAAGAATATCCATAATCTCGGTAATGATAATTTGACCGCATATATGAGAAAATGATGACTATTTCGATCCTAAAACCAAGTTCCTATGGTCACAAATACCCAACTCTATCATCAACTTGTGGTATGACCCAGGCCATGTCTTTTCTCTACTATCGGCCTCATCTCCTAATCCCTAAACTAGATAACATCTCTGTATTTCTTCTTTGTAAACTTCTCTGAATTTATGCACACATCATCATTCCATTGGAGAAGCACAAGGGAAGACAAATAAATTAAATAAATCTCCCACATTACTAAGAGAGAGCACAATATAAACACGGACAGAATAATCAACTTCCATGCCTGCTAGTTTCCTTCTCTATAATATGGGGATAATAATCTTGCCTAGTTCATAGAATTTTTGGAGAATTAAAACCTGTAAAACACCCGGCAACTGCCTAGCCCTACACCCATGCTTGCCGGGCTTCCGCAGGCCCGCCGTCTGTTAGAGACTCTGCCAGCAACCGCCAGGCTTCTGCAGGTCTGCCCCCTGCCAGGAACTCCCCTGGCGAACACGCAGGCCTCTGCCTGGCACCTGCAGGGCCCCTGCAGGTCCGCCCCTGGCGAGTAAATCCGCTGGCAACCATGCGGCTCCACTCCCGAGCTTCCAGGGCTTCCGCAGGTCTGCCTTCTGCCAGGAACTCTGCCAGCAACCGCCAGGCTTCTGCAGGTCTGCCCCCAGCCAGGAGCTCCCCTGGTGACCACGCAGGCCTCTGCCTGGCACTCACAGGGCACCTGCAGGCCCTCCCCTCACGAGTAAATCCCCTGATGATCGTGTGGCTCTGGGCCGAAGCTTGCAGGGCTACCGCAGGCCTGCCTTTTGCCAGTAACTTCAACTGCAACCACCATGCCCCCGGCCAGGGTCACTCCCAGCAACTGCGTGGAACTCTGCCTGGCACCCACGGGGCCTCCACAGGCCAACCTTCTTCCAGGGACCCCACTGGCAACTTCTAGGCCTCTCTGCAGGCCCACCACTGGCCAAAATCCTCCCAGACAACAGCACAGCCCTTCACCCACCACTTGAAGGGCCAGATGGAACGGTGAAAAACAACCATGGGTGCAATCAATGGAAAAACTCTGGCAATACGAATAATCAGAGTAGACCAACACCTACAAGGAACAACAAGGCAGATACAGCACAAGATCTCCTGCATAGGCAAATGGGTGAGATGTCTGAAATTGAATTCAGAATCTGGATTGCAAATAAGATCAGCAGAATGGAGGAAAAGATGGAATTAGAATTTCAAGCAGTAATTCAAAGGATGACCCAAAAAATGTCTCAAGAATTCAGCGAATTCATAGACAAAATGACCAAAGATTTTGACACATTGAGACAAGAAGTTGCAGCCCTTAAAGATTTGAGAAATTCAGTAGAATCCCTCAGTAACAGAATGGAGCAAGTAGAAGAAAGGATTTCTGACAGGGAAGACAAAGCTTTCAAACACTCTCAACCCTCCAAAGAGCAAGAGAAATGGAAGGCAAAAACAGATCACTCTCTCAGAGAGCTCTTGGATAACTTGAAGAAAACTAATATTTGCCTCATAGGGATCCCCGAAAGCAATGAAGCAGCTTCACAAGACACAGAATCCCTTATTCATGAGATTATGAAAGAGAACTTTCCAGACATGCCAAGAGATTCTGAAATTCAGATAGCAGACAGTTTCAGAACCCCAGCACGACTCAACCCAAATAAGACATCCCCCAGGCACATCATTAAGTTCACTAAAGTAAATATGAAGGAGAAAATTGTGAAGGCAACCAGACGCAAAAAATCGATAATGTACAAGGGGAAGAATATGAGAATAACTGCAGATCTCTCTGATCAAACTTTTCAAGCAAGAAGAGAATGGTCATCAGCTCTTAATCTCCTAAAAGAAAATAATTTTCAACCTAGGATCTTGTATCCAGCTAAACTGAGCTTCATTTATGATGGAGAAATTAAATACTTTAATGACATCCACATGTTGAAGAAATTTGCCATAACTAAACCAGCTCTCCAGGATATTCTCAGACCTATTCTCCATAATGACCAGC